>BOPP01000018.1:11592838-11603629 GCA_017312745.1 Gryllus bimaculatus | reverse complement strand
GGCGGCCGAGCCGGTGCGGAGGCGTGGGCGAGCAGAGTGGATTGGGAGCCCCAGAAAGCGCGCCAACGCTGAATGACATGGGGCGTGGGCGTCGAGCGCGACGTGTGGGCGTGCGGACAACGCCGAGGCGTGACGACGAGGCGCATGGGGTGGGAGGGGGGAGGTTGGTAGAGACTGCAGATGGGGCTTGCGGGATAGCGGGAAGAAGAGACGGTTGTACCAGAAGTGTCTCTGTGGGAGACTTTCGCGGACGCTGTAGGAGCGCGTAGTGGAGAGTGCACCCGCGAGAAGCGAGCGATGCAGCGGAAGGTGAGCGAGCAAGGAGTCGGACGCAGGTGGTGCAAGTGCGAAAATAAAAGGTAAAAGGCGTTTGGCAAAAGCGCAAGAGCAATTTCTAGAGAAAAGGAAATGAAATAAAGAACAGTTAACCTGATTGTGAAGAGACGTGCCGTAGGGATTGGAGGGAAACGGAGAGCGCAAAAAGGAATGATTGCAAAATTAGGGACCTGTGTAATGGAAGAATGGAAGGGTTATCGCTCGGAACACATGGAAGGGGCCAACATATCTTGCGAGAAGTAATAAGTACTTTGTACTTACACATTACACGTTAACCGAACAAAAGGGATTTGGAAAAGAAATCCAAGGGGCAAAGAATACGCGAGAGGGTCAAACGGAAGAGACGAACGGAACAGCGAGGGGGGGTCGCATATCAGTGCGCTTGGCGGCCGGCATGCCACGAATGGAGGATGCGCGAATGTCGTCTTGACGTCTCTTGTTGGTTCCGTAAGTGTAGTACATGCTTTATCTCGGGGATGGGGATGGCGGTGTTCCTGCCCTTCGGTTGGTAAGATCGTGAACAGATCTACACGTCGGTTCACATGGTTCCTCCTACAAGGATACCCCACAGCGGGGCGTTGCCGTAGCCGGGACAAGCTCTAAGCTCGCGATTGGTCGCCCAACGTGTGTAGGAGTGTAGTGCATGGAAATGTTTGTGGGGGGATATAACACGGAAGGGGAAGGAAATATCACTCGTGGTCCGTTTCTTTTGGTACTGATCGGGTTGATTGATTGATTAGTGAATCCGGGCCGTCAATTACTGAGATAATTAGTTCCATTAGCGTTCTGCATGTTTTTCATAGTGTGAATGGTATTCATCGGACACCACTGCCGTGATTTGAACCCTAAGATCTCGTTGAGAGTGGCGGCAAGACAGCGGCAATCCTCGTACTGAAATACTCAGCTGGTATTACGAGTAGAAAGCGGCCAGAATGACGGTCAGAACTGCAATCTGATTGGTTGGCAGACTGTCGGGTAGAGGGCGGGTAAGATGGTCACCAGTGAGCGGGCGGGCAGCTAGTGCGTATCAGGCGAGTAGAGGTCGGGCAGTGGGCGGTGAATGGATGGGCAGTGGGAGGGCAGTGGGCGTGCAAGGGGCGCTAAGTGGGAAGGTAGTGGGCGATGAGAGAGCGGGCAGATGGAGATCAGTGGGCTGGCAGAGTGCGGGGCGCGGGTGGGAAGTGGGCGGGCAGAGGGCGGGCAATGGGCGGTAGTGGGCGGGCAGTGAGTGTCGCTGACTAGCCTCCCCCGGGCGGCTGCAGGAGCTGGGTAATTTGAATGGCGGCGACGCCTGCGCTCCCCGCCCCGTCAAAGCGTCAAAGGGGCCGTGTTTGAACGCCGCCGCTCGCGCACAGACCGCGCGAGGCGACAGCGGATGGGAGAGAAGGGAGCAGGAAACCCCACGCGGGGAAACACGGATATCCGATGTTGCACCTTGTGAGATATTGCACGAGAGTGCATACTCGCCATAGATGAGCCCCGGAGGGGGAGGGAAGGAGGGAGGACGGGACAGTTAGTGGGTGATGGAAGGTTGAAAGGAGGACGTGAGAGAAATAGGACAGGAGTGACGCAGGGCTGGAGGGAAGGAGAGAGGGACGAGCGGGCGTCGTTTCAAATACAAAGGGCGCCCGCAGCGTTTACCTCTCGTGTGGGTACGCGAGCGACGTTAGGACTATTGGCGAGAGCAGGCGCCATCTGCAAAATGTAAAATTCTGCGCACTGTCTCTCAAAACATTTGACCGCCCAGATGCCTCAGTAATTCTTTTTGTTGCTCATGTAAAATAGAGATAAGCTTGAATATTTGTTGGCTTTTTTTCGTGCGCCCTGTACATACAAGTAGAACGCTCAAAAACTCTGGGGCTTAAATATTGTTTTAGGAAGCATCCCGAAATAGCTCTGAGGCATATTTCATTTTTTATGCGATTCATCACATTTTTTTCTTTCGTTTATTTTGGGAGATTTGGTAAAATGTGAATGTATGCTTTAAACAAAGATGAAATTAATACTGCGGAATATAATAATATTAAAAATTAATAATTCTTCCATTTGAGGACGTCAATACTCGTTTAACTTCATTGTCGAGTTTATTTCAAAATTATTTCCTTTTTTCGATGTTAGCATTCACGGTAAAATGTTTGCAAGCTTTTCAGCATCGGTCATTCGTTGTCGGTAAGCAAGTGGAGAGCCAACTCTGGAGAGCTGAACGTAACATGAGACATCGACGTAACATGAGACGTTCCCCGAGCTGAATCGAGTTAAAAACTCTAATGTGACTTTAGAGCATTGTTACATAGGGTTCGGATGTATATACTTGGTCAACTGCAAAGGTTTTTATAGGATCGCAAATGTTATATGATTCTTACAGTGTTTATAAATAAAGGATATGCAATTATAAAGTATGTATTAAATTTATATCATTCAACTGGCATTATTTAGATAAACTCTCTCCAACCTACATTGGTATACCTATTTAAATTCTACTTTAGTACAAACAAAAGTAGAGAATAGTGATTTTTTCTGAAATTAAATAGTTTAAAATTTTCGCAATACAACAATATTTCGAAGGTGTTTTTCTGATTGAATAAATGTTTTTATTTTTTAATTTTCAATGTCCTTAACTCATCTACAGCACACTCATATCATATTCACATTCATCGTGGGTGTATCGGTTGAAACGCATCGTCCTACCGATAGTCCCACGATAATAAGAATTCAACATGTTTGAACTCGTGACAAACGAGATGTATAATAACGATGACTAATTGCATTCATATTAAAATTGTATATTAAGAATTGTTTAGAATACCTGTCACATCTATTATAAAAATTTAAAAAATATTTGTATGTAATTTTTTTCTTGTCATATAGTGATGTTATATATAAAGTAAAATCGTGAATTATATTGGCAAGCTAATAAACCATTAACGGTATCTGGAGTGTGCATGAACTTTAAAATTGTAATGGACTAGAAAAAAATGTAACAGACGGTTTGCACTATGCACTACGATTGTAACCTCTCACCATTTCATGTTTATGTAAAAAATATTAACTTGTATATTATTAGGATGTCTCTAATTTCAAACATTAATATATTTTCTATCAGTCTTCTTTTAGAGATCAGGAGCGCCGATGATATTATGCTTGTGTGTATGGTAATGACTACCCAAACTAGTTCCCACACATATGAATGACTTGAGTAACGTGTAATACACCACATTGAAAACCCAGACACACGAAGGGAATTTTCACCTATCAATAGAACATATCTCGGAAACTAATTACATGGTATATGATCTAATGAAGTGACAAAAGCGACAACGATGTGAAATGGAACCACGCCAAACATCCTCAACCTAAACCAATGCATTAGGTTTCTCAATCCCATTAAGATTAAAGTTGATATGGCCACAGTCACAATTGATGGTAAACGAGAACAAAAGGTATAGAAAGCAATATTGCCGCCATAAATGATTAACGGAAAAGTACACTTGGCTTTTATTCTCAATACTAGCAAGTTCATTTATTGCATTATGGACTGTTATGCATGATGTATACTAATATTCAGCTTTGTATTTTGGAAATTACAATGGGTCCAAATACCGAAGCCTGGAGAAGCTTTGTGCAATCGAGAGTTGTTTCTATAAAATGACAGTGCATGATTAACATGTTTATGCATAATGCATACAATATTCCGCTTTATATTTCGGACATTGCAATGCCTGAAAATACTGAAACCTGCAGAACATGGAATCGGGCGTTCTTTTTAGAATACCCATGGATAAAACATTCCTTTAGTCAGAGTTGTAAACTGTTAAACGATATTCTAACAACATAGAAATAACTCTAAATACGGCACGTAAACATCAGCCTAATCTTCGAAAAGCTACTACATTAAACACACATTAACACCCAAAAATGTGGATTATAGATATATGATGAAGACAAATATATTGATACCTATCGTTGCGATTCAATGAAGGTTAATTTAAAATTTAACGTATCTCAAGAGCGCCCAGTTGTAATTATATCATATAATAAAATGTTTACATTTTATATTATTTATAAATACAATTGTTTAAAAATGCAATATCTTCGACATCATTTATAATTTAAATAAATTAGAATAAAAGTTTTTTAAAACTCAAAATTTATGATTTATTTTAAAAGTATAATTTTCAAATCTTCTATGGTGTAATCACATTTTCTATGGTATTCCTGATATGGGAATCCATCAGTAAATGTTTTCGAGCAAATTTTGTAATATTCATCGGTTTGTAACTGTGGAACTTATTGATTCAAGTATCTTGTACATGTTACTTCGTAATAATAATAATAATAATAATAATAATAATAATAATAATAATAATAATAATACAGGTATGTTTAATTAAATTAAATCTCAAAAATTGCATACCACTGCCAATGATCAAGGGACTTCTCTGAATTGAAGAATCGTTCGTTAATTCTTTTGACAGTTCTTTTTGATACTTTTTTCGAACCTACCCCTGCAAATGATAAGAAAAGCATGCTATCACTTAATTAAGGATTTTCAGATGTCAATTTCATATGAAATTAATGATTTTGAAACAAAATTTACCAAACAACACTAAGAATACAATTATCATATTTATCGAGTAATTGTTAAATTGAAACATATCTGGGGAGCGAAACACGGTTAACTGTGTATCTGTCTGTAATCGAATGTGGAAATAAGGAACAGAAAACACGACCCTAAATACAATTTTTGATTTGTACTTTACCAATGACTTATGGCTACTCATTTAGAGAGAGAACCAATTCAACGCCTCCATTTGAAGAACCGCGGTCGAATCTCGCTCAGGGTTTCCATGTTTGTCCTTTGTTTTTATTGTGTTGAGGTGCTCAGAGTCGCGCGTTCCGTTGACCTAAAATCCGAAGAGTCCTTGTGTAACATTAGTGTAAATGTTAAATGTATTCCTCGTGGTACATCCTATTGTGGAGAGCAGAGACGACTCAACCCCTCTGTTCGAAGAGCCGCGGTGTCGATTTTCGGCCTGGATATTTGTCTTCCAGCATCAGCTGGATGAAATCCCAAGAAAACCAAAACCTACAAAACGAAGGAATACCCGCATGCCGCTAGATACTCACCGAGTCACAACGGTTGTGTACGTACGAAATGGCCATCTAAATGGTCGATCAGGTCAGAGAGCGAACAGACTCAACGCCTCTGGTCCAAGATCCATGGACTCCAATCTCATTCAGGGTTTAAAGTTTGTCATTATCTTTGGTATGTTGGGTTGCACAATGCCGCGCATTCCGTTGATACCGAGCCGAAGAGCTCATAAGTAACAACAGAGTAAATGGTAAATGTACAGGGCATGGTACATCCTACTGTGGAGAGTGGAGCTGACTCAACGCCTCAGTTCCAAGAGCCGCGAGATCGATTCTCGCTCCCAGCGTGAATGTCAGTCTTTCAGCATCGCTCCGGATACGTATCTGAAAAGAATCAGCGAATGTACGAAATGGCCGTAGGAACTCTTGACCAAGGTAGAGAGAAAACCGACTCTAGGTCTCTGTTCCAAGAATTATGTGGTCGAATCGGACTCTGGGCCGAGATTTGTTTCCTTAGTTTTTCATCTTTGGTCGCAGATAGCCTTGAGTTCCGTCCAAAAGATCCTTGTTACAACAGTGCAAATGTCTAATGTAGAGTCCGTGCTACTATTGTGGAGAGCATCTATCTTCACCTGGAAGAAATCCGAAGGCAACCAACATGTGCAATACGAAGAAAGAGACCTGCGTGCTGCAGGATACGCACCCGAGTCGCAGCGGTCGCCGCCGCGCCCCAGCGGGCACTGGCACCTGGGCGCCACCACGGCGCTGGGCGGGGCGCCCTCGGCGGGCTCCATGACGCACGCGCCGCCAGCGCCGCAGTCCAGGGCGCACGGCATTTGCGAGGCGCCGCACGGAGCCTCCAGCTCTCTGTGGTGGGCGGCGCGGGTCGCCGGAGCCGCCGCCGCCCCGGCACCTTCTTGGCGCGAAGGTTCGGGCTCCTGCTGTGTTTGACGAACCTGCAACGCGCGGCCCGCGCGCTCGTCCTACCGAGCATGGTTCACCGCCGCCCCCCCCCGCCCCGCCCCCCAACCGCCCCGCGTCGCCGCCCGGCGCTTCGCCCAGCTGCACGGAGTTGGTGTCCAGGCCCGGCGAACCCACGTCCAGCTCGGCGGAGAACGAGGCGTCTTTCTGGTAGAGGATGTCTTCCTCGGCGTCGCCCGGGCCGTCGACGGCGGCGTCGCCCGCGCCGTCCACGTCACCGTCGCCCTCGCCCGTGACATCGTTGCCGGTCTCGGAGGCCGCCTCCAACGTGCTGTTCATTTCTGGAACAAGGCAGGGGAAAAGCTCGGTTAGACCATCAATCTTCTGCAACGATACTTTTAACCAGATCCCTCCAACTTTCTTATTTTTCGCTCAACGCGGAAGGCTAATATCCTTACATAGCAGTGGTTTTGGTCTGTCTACAGAACCGTTAACGTCCAATATTCAACGTGAAACTTCCGCAGTATCGTGTTTACAGCGTTTATAGGATCAAAATTCGTATTAATGGTTATTCTTTAAAATATGACGTTGCATAGGGTTGTTTTTAAATATGTCGTACCCATGACGTAGTTTCAAATGTAATTGGGAATCATTCAAATAGAAAAATACTCTTAGTCGAAGAGGGTTGCATATACATAGCATCAATAAACGTAATGAATTAAGATTGACTATTACCAGAACATTCCATATAATTCAAAATGTATGAATTTGGACTGAACACCGTCATTTACTACGGATACCAATTTGAAGAATCAAACGACACTTAACGCACCTCGCTTGAATACGATCTTTAAAAAAGTGCTACCTTCTTTAATACGGTAGAATGTTGAACTGTTCGTGTCGATTATCAGAATCTGATTCTGTTATCAGCGTGAACTGAGCCCAGCGATGAACAGCTTTTGTTTGCTTGTGCTCTTTAGAACTCCTTTAAAATCGCTGCTCCCGTCGGAGCAGCGCTTGCGGCCCCGAGGACAATAAAGCGTGCTCGATAATGCAGATTCGCAGAAAGCAAAACGGAATTCCATTGTGTCTAACTGACACATCTAGGACATATGTGGGATATTCGAGCACACAAAATTAGACGATTTGACATCGTTTGCCGAGAACTCTTTAACGTCATATTTCGTGGTAATTAACTCTTCCCCAGCCGCTTCGAATTTCTCATGTTCGTTGTCCCTGCGTAGCATCATGTCTCATTCACAAGCACTCCCCAGCGGTTCACTCCATTCTCAATTTTGTAAGGCTCCTGAGTATATACATAAAGATTAAATTGTTAAGTATTTTGTAATCAATAATATGTCATGAAAAATGAAAATATTATTGTTACAATCTCAAAATTACAAACAAACAAATTTAAACGAAATATCAAAACTAAAATACTATTGATTCAGAAAGTAACACTTGTTACTTTCACTGCACGTGTGTCTGATTGACGAAGCCTTTTGGAAATTACTGTAGCTTCAAATTGTGTCCAAACTTGATTGTTAAAAATCTCAAAATGTTCGCGAATAAAATTATAGCGATTGTTATTCCTCGAATGAAACACGTGTATTTATAATTTTCATCGTTTATATATGCCATGGGGTCCATGGTCATGAACATCGAACTCGCTTTTCGTGATGATTTTCTTTAAAATCGTCT
Source organism: Gryllus bimaculatus (assembly GCA_017312745.1). Taxonomy (NCBI): domain Eukaryota; kingdom Metazoa; phylum Arthropoda; class Insecta; order Orthoptera; family Gryllidae; genus Gryllus; species Gryllus bimaculatus. The sequence continues at coordinate 11,595,580 of BOPP01000018.1, read as the reverse complement.
CAGCCTCTATTGCTATATGATGAAGAAATACTCAGGCATGCGGAGTTAGGTTGTTAAGGTGAAGGAACTACGTCGTGTGTGCCACAAAGCATGGGAATTAAACTAGGCCCAGGAACGTAGGACATCGTTCGCTAGCCGGAAAAGACGTACAATCGACTGAAAATCCCAAATACATACATAGTCTATATATTAATGAGGGACGTCGAAGTTTAGTTATTGAAATGATTACTTAATTCAGCACAAAAATACACTAAAATTTAAAATTTTCTATTGAGAAATTTCGACAATATCGATAACGAGTTGATCTTTAGCAATATTAATATTAACAAAAAACTATTATTTATTTTGCTCACAATTTCACTATTAAGCAATACAATAAAATGTGTTGTCATAGGGTAAAAGCCTGTAAGTTATTAACAAAACCGACCTACGTAAGAACTTCGACTATTTATTACAGAAATCGAGTTCTACCCATAAAACGTTTGTTAACGTAGCACAGAAATCAAGTCTGTGTACTCCAAAAAATGTTTACTATTTAGCGCTAATGCTGGCCAGTTCTCCGCTGTTGGTGAATCACAAAAATCCATATATTCATGCCATGCAATCGTGCCAATCATAGGAAGTACTGTTTCGGACACAAGGGGTGTGAACACAAAATTAATTAATATTTGGCGCATTTTAAAAGATTTTTAAGAGTGATGGTCTTATTAAATACCACCCGTGGTACTGGAAATTTCCAGATAAATTCATTGGTCGCTACGGGATTGGGAAATACCGGAAAGTTCCAATGCACACCTGTTATTACCTACGATAATGCGTCAGCGACTGATACTGCTAGTGTCACGAGAGAGAAATGTAATGCCAATCACATTTTTTTTCCTTTCCAAGATAGCTTAGCTATACCACGTTCCGCTGACTCCACGTCAGACACGCTTATTGCCTTCTCACCCTTCGGTTCGCATGGCATACCTCTCCTACCCCTACGATCGTAAAATTATTTAGGAGCGTCTAAATAAATGAATGACCCTTAGGTGGGCACCCGCGAAAGAAGACCGCCCGTTTGTGACGTTTTGCTGCCGTCGTTTCGTGTTAATGCTCCCTCGTCCGTCCTCACGTGGACAAAAAGTTGAGCTGTAAAAAGAGAAGAGACTCGTAGGACACGCCGCGCGCAACCCCACCAACGTCTTCTCCAGCCTCAACACCGCCCTCGTCTCCGCTTCGGCCACTTCGAGCACCATTCGTAAGAAAAGCCCTTGACTCGCAAGAAGATCGCCTCTTCAATCGCTCCCAACACACTCCCAGGCTCTTGAGCCTATTTTCTTGATATAGAAACTACACAACTAAAACAATTTCTCGATCTTTCATTCTTGTTTCCAGACGGCTTAGGTGGTTCAGGGTATCAATTGATGTCACTGCCGTACCTCCGATCGGGAGAGCCTATGGTTCGAATCCGGACTGAGGCAGGGTTTCCGGCGCTAGCTACAAAGCTAGGTTGAATTTAGCCACCGTCTGGAGAAGAATTCTAGCTGGCTATTGCTCTGATTGGTAGTTTTCCGTGTTTTTCTGATCAAAACCAGGCGAATGCTGGAGCAGTATTCTAACCAAAAGGCTACGGACCACGCGCGATCATTCCTTCCGTTTCCTTGTCCTATTCGTATTTACCCTTACTTGCACACTTACATTCACGTGTACTACTCTACCACACCTTTCGGGAAACCACGCGGAAGCATACTGTTTGTCCTGGTTGAGGCGGCGCCCAGCTGGAGATCGGTGGAGGAAATCCCCCAGAACCCGACGTGTAGGACGACACCCGATCTCACCATCCAGCTGGGTACAATCATCACCACCTCGCACGTAAAAATGGACTACATTTTGGCCTTAACAGTTGACGCGCCAGGAAACAATCAGTAAATCAATTAAACCATCACGACTCCACCTTCCCCACAACATCCCTGGTCTATGGTTCCCCTCTGTTTTCTAGATCAAAAACTTGCAAAGCCGACAAACTGCTCTACAGAATGATCCGCAGGTTTCGAGCGCTCCTGCGCTATGTCGCTGGCTTCTTTGTTAGTAGATTATTACGGAGCTTGTCTTTGTCCTTCCACTAACTTGGTGACTGTCAGTTTTACGTTCAGTGCTTCTGACACTTCGCATAAAGAGGCACAAACACGAGAGTTGAAACGATACGAACTTACAACGAGGACAATTTTGGAAAAATGGGAGAATCATCAGAAAACCGCTTTAAATGATTTGGTTTCTGAAAGTCGACAAAAATTCTGTGAATTAGTGTACTGTCAAATATAATGTATTTTTAATTATTTCTTTTTGCCACGGACTTTTTACTTTTATCACATTTCTTAACTTTACGAAAGGAAAAACAATAAATGCTAATAATTTAAATATAAAAAATAATTGAAATGTAAAATCAAATGTTCAAATTCCATTTTCGTTGAAACAATTTCGTCTTATTTGTCCCAATAGAAAATAAATTCCATTCCAAAATAGAAATGTGTAAGTAGCAATTCATTTTCTACTCATCCCTTGCTATAAAAGCATCTCCCGCCTACACAGCATCCCGCTCTTCGACTTTCTTCGCATCTGCAACCGCCCCAACCTTCCCCTGCAATTTCAGCGCCTTCCGCATAACCCACATCGCCGACGCGTGCCCCGCGGCCCGCGCAGCCAAAGCCGCCGCCTACGGCTCAGCCGCCTCCGTCGCCATCGCCTGCCACCGCCGCCGCC
>BOPP01000018.1:11554334-11592373 GCA_017312745.1 Gryllus bimaculatus | reverse complement strand
CAACCGTGTTGGATGGAGTGGAATGAGGCGGTCGTAGCGGCGGAGAAACTGAGGTGAACTGTGGCGATGGTGGAAGACGTCGGGGAAGGCGGACTAGGCGCGATTGAAGCCGAGGGGTCCGCGTGGGCTCGTGCGTTGAGGGAGGCAGCGGGAAGGGGAGCGACGGGAGGCAGCTGGGGGTGTCTTGGGAGGTGGGGAAGAAGAGAGAGGACGACGTGTTCCGCCTTCGGCAGAGATGCCGCCGCAAGATCTCCGTGCGGAATCGCTTCACAGGTTTCATATTCCGCACACAATACGAACATTAACAGTATATGAATTAATCATGGCTATGTATATCGTAGCGTGCCCGAGGCGTACGGGGGGTCGTAACCTCTCATGAAAGTCTGGTCGGCGAATTGTAAACGGACAATGCGGAACAACGGCTACGATCGTGTTTTATTGTGGCCAGAGATACAATTTGAAATATATTTTCTGGGAATCGAAGGTGTAAGGCAAAGGTCATTGAAATGCTTTCTCTCCGAGCTTGATTTAAGCTAATTTTTTCCTTTCTTTTGTCGCATTAATTTTAACGTTTTAGATGTTATCGTGAAATCAGTGATACTTTAAAACACATTAAAATAAATATTTGGAATGTCAAATTCAAAATTACATCCACACACAAATAATTGTTCTTCTCAGATAATCTTTGGCTGGTGCAAATAAATATTTAATAATTATATCAGATTTTATAGCCGGGCCTAGCTGCGATTATGCTTAGAAATCATTTTCGACTTCACATACTACTGTTGATATGACTGACAAAAATATTCTAAAAGTAAGACGTAAATACTCGTACATACGTATGTGTTACGATAATCCATTTATTGTCCACAAATATTATCTTTTATAACGCAGAAAACCGTACGAGTGTTGTTGTAATCTAATGAATTTAGTGGTATATTGCATTCTATAAGAATTCAATGAAAAACGTACAGTAAAGAGCAAACGTTTAATGAGTTTCATAAGAAGTATCACCGGATCATAGGGGAATAAAAAATAGTAGCTGAGTTCAATGATATTAAGCAAATGTGAAATGCAATAGTTGCTCTTTAAGCACAGTAGACGTTTGTGCAAATATACACAGAGAATGTTCAACATTTATAGAAGTCAAACGTTCCAATTAATTAACTAATTAATTAAATACCATAAATCGAATGCCTCAATGAATCGAGAAATTTCGGACAATAATAATATTTTATACATGAAATCGCATGAGTTCTAGCTATCTTTATTCTAATAAATACCTCTACTTAATAACGTCGCGCATTTGATGGTGGATTTGAAATCGGTTCTGTAAGAAAGTACGTAAACTTAAAAAAACTCGAGCAAAATAAATTTCAAAAAAGACTTAACTAAGTGGGACGATGTATTGAGGGAAAAATGAAAAGCCTCATGGGTGAATAACGAATTGAAAAATTACAAAAAAAAATATTCAAAATGTATTATAGTGATTTATGTTTATTATCAGAGTTATTTATCGCAAGTCTCACTGTACTGATGCTCTGATGGCAGGGCACTGATTGAAGTTTAGTGAATAAAAATTTAGCTTCGCACAAAAAACTTCCAACTTTCATTGATCGGAAATATCGAGCACTCTCAAAACATTCAGAAAAAAGTCCAATTAAGATTAATTACCTTATTAGGACTCATTATTTAGAAAGTGGTTTCGCCATCTTGCCTCTTCAACCGTAGTTCAAAGCATCCACAAAAAAGCAGCCCCTTCCCATTTTTGAAGGTTAATCAGAATAGGCAATTCGCAATACAGCCATGTATAAAACGCAATGAAACGGTGCCTTCCCCTTGTGCGTTCCAGCACTTGCACATTCATTTCTATTTTACAAGCACGTGGGTGAAGTTGTCTTAGTTTGAATAGCCTCTAATTGAAGCGAAGAAGGATAAGCCTAAATATTTGCTTAACGTACGTTGAAAAATTAATATTAATAGCAGATCATTTTTATAACATCGAATTGGTATTTAAAATTTAGTATTAACGAATTTTAATCACTGAATGCTACAAAACGTGTTATGATAATAAAATTATCTTATAGACAATGAAAAATGTGCAAATATATGTTTGGATAATTATCATTTAAACACGCCCTTCAACATCAATACGGCGAATAGTTATTAAAATTACGAATTAGAGAAATAGCAGCAAAATAATAAAGGGAGAGTGGAGAGGAATGGGATCAGGAGGTATGGGACTTTCAAATTAGCATGTAAAACACCTTCCCATTTAATTTCAAAGTATGCAAATCTGTGTGGTATCTTCAATGAAGAAATGGTGGATGAGAAGTACCGTGTGCAGCGCCTGTCAGAAATTATTAAATTTGGTATGTTATCAGAGGGAGATATTAAAATGAATCTCGTCATAATAAATTAACCATTACCAACTCAGTTGCCTGCAGGCAACGCAACATATGAGAATTATCACCATTGCCTCCAATTCATACACCACATTCTACACAAATGCTTATTTTTCTGAGCACTTTCCTTGCCTGAGAGGAAGAAGCCTGAAAGCACCCTCCTTGTAAAATCTTAATACACAGATATCAATTTTCTGATGAACACTTCATACTTTTTTTAAGAATATTAAATACGGTTGCTTGTATAAATGATGAAATATCCCGTAAATATTTACCATTTTTTATTGCCAGTATACCATAATCATGCTTTCATATGTGTATATTTCTTTTCAAGAAACAATTGAAATTCTGTAGTGTAAAATGAAATATTTGCACTAAATATGTCAATTGTCACGAATTTTCGGCTCCCTTCAAAAGCAAAAACAAAAAATCACGGAAATTAAAATAAAAAAATGACGCACCCCTAAATTATACGAAAAGTACTCAAATTTTCAAAAAATTGTACGTGATCTTATTTTAAAATATATCTTCAATGAACAGATTGGGTAAAGGGTAAAATCTTTCTATTTAATATTTTAGTAGTAGAAAGATTCCGAACCAATTTTGACCTTTCGAAAAATCTGGGACAGACGGACAGACGGAAATAAATTTTCTAAATTAAATGAACTAATTTTTAAATGTAATCCATTTTACGTAGAAAAGATTGTCTTTTAATCTACAAATTGAGCTAATAACACGTTTGGTTTGTGTGTACATGGTGAATACCAAGTCAATAAATGTTACATTTCGCGCCTTTCCGATGCCTCCGAAATGCCTCTCCGATTGAACACATAGTGAATGAAGAATCCTTGGCCAAATCTAGAATGGGGGAATTCGTAAAAATCAAGACTTGAATCTAGTACCTCTTGCTCGACAAAACATCAGTTTTGGACTCTAAACTACACGTTTTACAAGCATACTCTAATTCTCTATTTTTATTTAATGTATTTTAATTTGATTTAATTTATTTTGGGTAGTTCCTTTCACCAAAATACACTTTTGTTTTAAGAGTAGTCACATCAACATTGCACATTCAAATACATTTCTTAAGAAAACCTCAGAAAAAGAAACTAGAATTCTGCCCCAATGGGCGCCATTTCAACTTTTCTGATTCTACTGAAAAATCATAGATGCATAATTGACAAATTTGGAACTATGTATATTCCCATTTAGTTCGTTCGGTATATGGAAATCAAGGCGTGTTACAACCTTACTGATTGTATATTTTCTTATTTTTTTAATATGACCCTGCAAAGGTAAATAAGCAAATACATCTATTAAATAAAAACAATAAAATATTGTACCAATAGTTTGTAAAAATAGTATCCATTCAGTGTATGAAAACGTCAACACAATGCCTGAAATAATGACAATATATGTCATGACAAAAATAGTATATTTGACAGAAAATATACTCACATGGAAGTATTTTGTTTATCACTTTAGAGGAAATGTCAGTTGATACAATGTAATGGGGTTTCAATGACATCACAAATTTTTACTTATAACCTGATATAAGCTCTCTCGGAAATAAATAGAATAAAAAAATTGCTCGTGCAATATTCATCCGCTCGCATTAAAATATTATGATGTTAAATATGAAAATAAAGAATAGGTGACAGAAATGCCCTTACTTTTTAAAGTCAAAAACCAGTAGAACATATAACGACAACGCGACGTGACTTGCGAAGACTTATTTATTTTCTATTTATGTCTTTTTAAAAATAAATTTAAAAATATACGAAGTTATCCAATATGCTTATGAATCATATTTGTGCTGTTTTTTTTCAATTTCCTTTGCAGTTCGCTTTGCCCTTTCCGTGGCTCCTCTCACCCCGGAAGCGTCATACACAGTTCTCCCTGTTCTTGACGTCAAACAAATGAAAAACAATTATCCCATGTTTTCACTTTAATATTTTCTCAGAAAAATCAGATCGTAGTTTTAATGAACAGAATTGTGAAGGAAATGTTACCAAGAATATTACATGCAGGAGAAACCGGTTGACTTAGCTGAAAGCCAGCATCGCAGTGATTTGCGCCGGTATATCGTAAAGTTCGAGTGCGGAAGGTGGGGGATTGTTGATTGCAAAAATCTACGTTGAATTCGACCACCGTTTTGAGAAGAATACTAGCGGTAACTGCTTTAATTGGTAGTTTTCCGTAGATTATTCGACTAATTCCAGGCTAATGCCGGAAAAGTACGCTAAAAAAAGTGCATGTACCGCACGCAGTCATTCCTCCCTTTTCCTTGTCCTTGGTTGTATTGAATTGAATTGAATTAATGCCTTATTTTACTTGGCGAGACTCGGGCCATCAGTCCTGCTGTTCCGTCTCACCACGCAAATTTCGCTACGCTCCTTTCAATAACTAGTAGAGGAAGGAGGTATTTCTTGGTCGAGAAACAGGCGATTTTGAATTTAGCACTGAGGCGTCATTTAGGCTTGAGGATCTTTTACATGCAAGTAAATTTACTAATTAGGGACAGCCGTCTTTACTTCCCCTCCAATGGAAGGCGTACGAAGGATTTTTTCGCCCTTAAGAATCCACGGCTTCGATCGGGTTTGAAACCGCCACCTTGGGTATACCAGTCCAATACGCTAACACTACCACCCACCTCGGGAGACTAGTTTTCAGCTTAGAGCGTGATCCCGCAGAAGGGTTGTCTGTAGGAGAAAATACCCCGCTAGATGACATGTAGGTCGGCACCGTTCCTCGCCATCGGGCGGGGAAAGATGACCGCTACCTCCCGAGATAAATTATTCACTAGGATCATAGGAGGACAGGGAGACAAAAGACATAAGGGACAAAGGATCATAGGAGTTGACGTGCCCGGAAACGTCAGTCAAGTAATAGAGAGCGGAAACAAAACAATTGAGTCTGCAGAGAGAAGAAGCTTTAGTAACTATTGTAAGATTATATTAAAACAGTAGACTAAAATATTGTCACCCTTAAGTATGCTTCCAATTAGTCTATTTAAGTTGGCGTCGCTTATCGAATTCCTTATCTACGCTCTGTGAAGTCATACAGGATAAGCAATTTGAGACATTGCGGGTTCCTGTTTGGGTAACCGTTTGGGAACGCCCGAGTCTTACGGCGATGACTCATAAGATTAGAGTATGATTACTCCAAACGTTGCACGCTAGTAAGAGGCTGGAATAGAGCTTTGTTACAAAATGTAACAGAACCTTAAAAACTGCATACTCTCTGTTTCATCGAAATACTGAATACACCCAATTTCAATCCACAGATCGTTATTAATTCTGCCGTTATATTGCCTAAGCAAAGCTAAATTGATGACAGTTGTTTTCTATTGCATCATTCCGATCTCTGAGTTGGTGTTGCATGATTTTTTAATTTTGTATTTTTAGATCTACCAAGCACGTCTGAACGTTAGCACAAAGATTTACATAGTTTACTAGATCTCAGTCAGATGGAATATAAAAGCAGAGAAGTGTTTACCAATGATGTCCGAAAGTAAGATCTATTTATTTGTATAGTTATCATCGATTTGTGTAGTTGGTATTGTCATAAAATTGGCATTGACTTTGAAATGCGATGTTTACTTGCTGTGAAATTGGCTGTCCTTCCAGTAGTGATAAATATCTACGTCCTGAGGAAATAATTTTTGTAGTAGATAAATGTATTTGCGAGCTAATATAGAGCTGAAAATATGAAGCTGTATACCTAGTGATCCATTTCATTTCATAATTATTCTTTCGATGACTGATAATGGCTTACATTCTGAAATTAGCTCTTTTGATTATATTAATTTTCTCGTTTGTTCAACGCATTGTTTGGTCATGTTAATGGACTGTCAAGCTGCCAATAATCTACACAAGGATAATAGTGTCGACATGGTTAATAATAGAATAGCAGAAAATATTTAAAATAGCAAAAAAGTTTTCTTTCTAGTTTTTTTTAGACTTATGTGCATCCATTGTTGAATGTGTAACGATTACTTTAACAATAGTGAGTCTGGCATGCCCCGCACACCAATGTTCTTGCTCTAATTATCACATTTTTAAACAAAATTGTGCACGCTAATGAACGGCCGGCAACTGAAAATTAATTTATCTTCGGTTATCTTCCTTAAAATGCAGCAGCAATCTACGTATCTTTGCCGGTCGCGATAGCTTTTTTGCACCAGAAAATTATTCCCGGGAAATTCTGTTAAATTGGCCGTGTTTTCCAGAAGTTATAGGACATGCCGTAAAGAGCAAAGGAGAGCCGGAAACGACAAGGAAATAGAAAGAAGACTGTGCAAAAACACGAGGAGAGGAGCGGAGAAGAAAGAAGAAAGAAATAAGAAAGACATCACAAAGAATTCAAGCCCCTCCCGTGAGAAAACACCAGCTGCGTTGTGCGGGGAAATGCGGTTCTAAGAGGAAGTCAGTTGTACGAAAGGGTGTTGGGAAGGGCGGTGGGATGGGGAGGGAAGACTCCAGTGTTGTGGGATTTTAGGAGGGCCACGTCGGAATGACTGGTAAGAGTTTACAGAAGGTTAAGGAAAGCAATAAAGTTATTCTTCACCAACGGGGTAACTTATTCGAGCATTTATGAACATTAAGAACTTGGTTTTTAGCGCTTCGAAAGAATGAATTCATGCTATCGAAAAACTTGTAGGTACAGAACAAAATGTATAGCTTACAATGTAAATACGCTTTTTATTTATGCATTGGTGTTAAAATGAGAATGGAATTGTATTGGCACAGTTGTTTCAAATGATTGCATTTGAAGGTTCATTGTGATCTCATTTTAAGTTCCATTTGCACAAGTAATATATTTACCAGTTAGCAAACGAATATCAGAAAATTGGGAAACCTTCATGTTGCACTCTCTCCAATAGGCACCACTTACCACATAGTAGGAATCCAATACATTAATTCTTATTAATTATTTGCATATTTGAATGTTCGATTACATGAAATATATAACCGTAAAATTAAAGGCGAATTTAATGTTTCATGCTAATTTTCTTTTCGCATTTCTATTTATTCTTCAGGAAGCTTCCTGTGTCTGGAAGAAAATACGTGGTATTTGACTTTCAAGGCATGTTGTTACTGTCAATCTAAATACCTAATTCAATTTATAATTGTACATAAAAGTTTTTCAGTCGATTTTAGTTTTATATTGTTGTATCCACTTGCTACAGAGTGGGGGTACCGATCACAGCTAAATGTCCAAAATACAACCTCAAGTTCAAAAGGATCTTATTTGGTAGAATACCGATTAAGAAACTGCTGTAGAAAGTTGCGTGTTAGAGAAATGTTTCGTAACATGCTCCTTGTTTTAAAAGAGAAAATAGTTTCTCACTGGAACTTCCAGAGTTTCTAGCAATCGGTGCTGCAGATTGAGGGAACCTTCCTAATGTATACTAAAACATCCAAAAGGGTATGGTTTTGATTACGGCGTAAAAATATAACTCGTCATGTATCTGACCACGAATATGCGGTTTAAGTCTGACGTGTCGTTTGCGTGTTGTGCACAATAGTAGTGTTATGAACGGTAATATGTGATGCGGGCTGCACGTTTTATTTTTATTAATTTGATATTAAATATGGATGACATGTAACACAATTTGAGAGTCATTATCTAACACATTCTGTACAAATACATAATGAACGATATGATACTTTCCTTAAAAAACTTAGTATTTCGTTTAGAAAAGGGATCTCCCAATATAAATAATAGCAAGTCATTTCAGGTGGTAAAAACACACCTGCCTGTTCCTCATAATAGTAGCAATAAATAATTTATTTTTCTTCTGCCCTCAAAAGCAAAGTTTCCCGGGAAAAGTATTTTAATGTATTTTTTCGATTCATTGCAGCATACATATCGCCTCAACATTAGGTTCATTTCCGAGACCCGGACGGGAGGTCCTCGGTTCAAGTCCCGACATAGGCAGGATCTTCGATAGTTGCTTGTCAACTAGATTGAATTCAGTCGCTGTATGGAGGGAAATTCTGGCGGCCGGTTGCTCTGATCGGTAGGTCTGCGCCGGAGGTCTCCATCCAGTGGGGGAAAATCATCGCCACCTTCGAGGAAATAACATGATCTACACTTACGGAGATAATGACCTTAGCAGTTGACGCGCTCTGAATCACTAATAGTCAATCAATCCAAGACTCGAAGCGATATTGTAGTCTTGGGAAGTCATTAAATACGTTTCTGGACATCGAGTGCACTGCAATTCTGACGATTGGCTGACAGCGGTTAAGATTTTGACGGTCTTAAATTGCGCGCAATTGTAGGGGTGCCCGCGACATTGAGCTATCAGTATTACATCCCAATTCATTCAATTTGCAAATTTTCGTTTTTCTTCATTTAAACTCGAAACTCTTTCTTCTGCTATTCTTACAACCCACCTCAGGGCTACTCATTATAAACACATTTTGAACGGTACAGAAGAAAAATTGTCAAGAACTACTGTGTGAAAGCGACTCGTTTCATCAGCGAAATGAGATAATTTAATTTAAATGAGAAGACGGTGGTGTACAGTTTTACCACCTGAAATAACTCATCTGTATACGGGATTTTAGGTATTTTATTTATTATGTTCGATTATATGAGGGATGGGGCAGAAGCCATCGTAACTATTTTTGTTATACATTTGTTTGTACACGTTGCTTCAAAAAACACTGTACTGTGTGTTCACAACAATGGAGAGCTCTGAGAGTGTCTCTATTAGCACAGAGAAAACTGTGATATCAGTTCTCTGTCTGCTGCTGTGCCGTATGAATGTAATCCGTTTCGAGCATTGCTCATACACAAAGCCAGTTTCCATGGAAGAAATGCCCGAGAATATCACAGGGATTTGTTGAAAGCTCTTGGGAATAATGGCCTTCCATACCGAGCAGTCGCGAGATGGGCAGGAGGGTTTCTGCGAGGACGTGTACCGACTGGAGATCTGCAACGTACGTGATGGCCTGTGAATGTGCGGACAGATGTGGCATGAGCGGTAATCGAGCATCTGCCTAATCGGCCCATTAGAATGGGTACATATGTGTTTTGCAATATTGTATCTCCAGATCTAAAATTATTCACGAAGAAACCTTACTCTTTCAGACGAACAACAATCAAAATAAGTATTCTGGACAATCGTATAGTCATGCACACATATAAACAAAAGCACTCAAGGATACCCTTTTGGATGTTCGAAAATCGTCATACGAACATCCTATCATGTCAGGTTCAAAATATATTCGTATGTTCATTATTTGAAATAAATAAAAAATGCTAAGTTGCATAAGGCACACCAGTTAGAATAAAATTATTAATTACGGGTCGATAATGTATCAACAACAAAGTATATTACAATGGCTGTTCATTTTTTATATTAAATTTATATTATAATATATTTTTGTGATTGGTACCTCCTGGATCCTTAATTAATAATCATTATGGATTTCTACAATATCTCAGCTGCCACCGCGGAATTTAGGATAAAACGTATGATCTTACTTCAGAGTTAATAGTATTTTGAAAATAATATACCCCCTTCCATACAAAAATACGAAAATATATTAGAAGAAAAACAGGCTTGTCTTTTTCAAAGTGTACTTACTCGTGCAATACAATCACCAATCAGCCAGATTATACATATCGAATATATCGTTCATTAACTCGTAAATGTCTGTAAAACATAATAGCGCTATTCATAGTAAAATGTTAGGAAAATTATTTCTAGGGCTTGTTCCAAAAAATCGTATTTTTACCAGCTGGAAGTAATTTCTACTGCATACAGTCTCGAACCGAGAAGATTAAATTCAGCCGTCCGAAAAAGTCATGTCTTATGGCTTTACTTAGTGCATGTCAATGTCCGACTTCTGATGAATAATTTAAATCTTTTCAAATAGAGCCTTATGGTTCCGGTTGAAAAAGGATTCAGTTTTATAACTATTTTCTCCACTAAGCATCGGCCATTTTTCTGATGGTAAACCATTGTACTATTCAGGGTGCATTGCAGAAGGAATATTTGGCCCTCGATAGCTTGGTTAGGTTTTTTCTAGATATTTCAAGAAAAATCTTTATAGAAAGAACCGTAATGTACAAATAATATTCATTAAAATGCATTTTTTACAGATTTCAGAACCCTTAATATAGCAAATATAGTAATCTCATTGTTACTTACTACCATACTCGGGCAAAACCTCAAAAGTGCCATTTCTCGTGAATTCCTGGTACCGGAAACGTGGATTGTTTTAGAGAGATATTTCATTAATACAAAAAAATATTCACATTCAATATCTGACTATATTTGCAAGATGTAACAGTGCATTTCATTTATTTAGCAAGCAGCAAAAATAATTAGTTTAAAACTATATTAATGCTTTAGTTATTGTTTGTAATCTATAATTCTCAAAGATATATTTAGTCTGACACATGTATTCTTTATCTCCTGGATCAAATCTCAATGATGTTTTTCTTCGATCCGCTGAAAGAAATGCCGGAAAGGCCCCTCATTTTACTTCTGATAATAAATGTAGCTTCTGCTGTGCACATTTTCTTCGGTTCTATAAGTTGTTGCAGGAGTGTTAGTACTTTCGTGAAGGGTCCCATCGAATCATTCGCCTGAGGAATCGTTCTCCCGCCACGACCATTAACAAGAAGGGAAACGGGGGTTCCTGCTTGGCCCGACCCTTCGCATCCCATGAGTGTTGTAAGCTTGAATAATTAAGAATTTCGAAAAGATTGTAACCGTCACAGCGACTCCCTTCACACTGCTGTTATTCTTACGCGAATAATGTAGCGAACCAGCTTTCGCAGTCGCTTTCTTTACGGGAAACTACGGCTCTACCTGGGCAGTTGTTTGTCTGAATATATTTCATTATCCATAACAATAAATGACTTTTTGTTATAAGTTTAAATGTTGGTTTTTCAGTTAAAATTTTCAAATCATTCACAATAAATCTCTTATAAAATCAAATCACACATTTCTATTTTTTTTTAATATATTAATTCCCTAATTGGCTTTATTTACGTCAAATAAGTGTCATTTTAATTACTGAATACGTACAGACCATCCCTGCGCAGCTCAATGGCTCGGCTAGCGGTAGCGTGTTGCGAGAACTGGAATTCGTTCGCGAATTGCGGGAAGACAGCGAGGGTAAGGACGTGACTCAGCGGCAGGAGAAAAGACTTCTGGAGGGGAATGTCGGGCGGTTGATCGCTTTCCTACAGCTAGAGACGAGTTTGTCTCTTTCTTTTATACATAGTTTAATTAGTTTATTACATAACTGATACTATATTTTAGAAATTATATCAATTGTAAATTAGAGCACGGAGACATGCATGGGTCAGTACTTGAGGTAATAAAAGATTTTTGTAATGAAATAGCACAAAGGGGGTGGTAAAAAATTACGATTTTTGTGAATTTTATCAACATCATCAATTGAAATATTATTTCATTATTTTATAGTTTAAAAGAATGAATTGTGTTTTCCTATAACCTGAAAGTAAGGCTATGCAACCTATGCACGTAAACTTCCGCCTAACGAATGTTCGTCTGTCCTCATAGCAAAGAGAATTGAAGAAAGTGAAAGTGCTATTCCTTAGATGGTGGGAAAAAAGACCCGACAAAGAATACGATGCGCCGCGGAATACTGGTTGCTTGAGATCGTAAGCTGTTTACAGCAAAACGACCGTTTTACTCGTAATCGCTGAAGCTCGTTCCCCAGAGTTCTCTTTCATTCGTTGCAAACCTACTTTAATACGTTTACAAAAGCACCTGGGAGGGAAGTAACGGTTTGGAAAATAGTCTTATTTTGCATCTTCCATTAGGGCTCAAAGAGCGTCCAAAGACGTCGGTGACGAATTCGGCCGAATGGTTTTTATTTCTTGCATGAACATTGCACACACTCTACTTATATATTTTGAATGTCAGGAGCAAAAGAAAGCCTGTCTATAAGTGTAATATTTTGTTGTTAAAAACAGGACACTGTGACAGAGAGTTTGAAAAATTAGCCTTATTAAAATTTCAATTACTACATGTTACGTAATTGAATTGAAATTGTAATTAATACAGTACGTAGGAGTGTCAAGTTCTGAACTTTCTTGTAATTAATAGTACTTTGAAAACGCAGATGGTATTTCAGTGCGTCAGACAATGTGTTACAATGCAAATATTAAAATTTCGTATTTATTGTTCTAAGACATTATTTCAATTTTGTGGTTGTGTCATTTCGTGTCAACAGACTCCACGAGTGAACGGAATCATGATTTTCGATAACGTTCTGTCAGTATATGAATATACCAGTGCAGAATCGACAACTTTCATTTATTCTGCTTAATATTTTCTCTACATATTCATGGAAAATTATAAATGCCTGATATACCAAAATCGTGTAAAAATGATGAAATATCGACTCTAGAAATAAGACGATTTTAAAATACAGCATATTACTTCACAATTGTTTGCAATACTTACCTTCGGTTATCTCGAAAAGGTATGGAACGTTTTTTAATGCTCGTCTTTTCTCGACACATTGACGTTTCACTCAGAAATATATTTAAAAAACATGCATACGAAACTATCATATCACCATTGTTCCTTCTACTACGAGAGACTGAACCAGTTCTAAAGACGGTCCTCGCCATCCACTTCAGGATTCCGAACTCCTACAGATCTTTTTTCGTGAGTGCTGGCGAACAAAGCAAAACCCGATAACCTTATCAGTAAGAAGTAGGAAGAACCGTCTCCTGCGTTGTTGAGAGCACTGCGCGCATGCTCCTGGAGCGATGCCAAGAGAAAGGACACGTAGTCGAATCCTGGAGGAGTCTGGTCGTTCGACGTGCGAACCCGGGCGCCGCTTAGTCAAGTGAATTCGGTGGATATCCACGCCCGGATACGTCTCGATTCAACCGAGAGAGTACCGCTTTCGAGTTCATCTACACATGAATGGTTCGAAGTGGGCGAACCGACGCAAAATAATATTTATAGGTTGTATTCAGTGGTCACGTTTCTACTCCTAGTTTTGTTGGCGTAAAACAAAATCGGTTGAAAATAAAAGATGAATCTACGTAAGTAAATTGATTTTCTTATTTACTTTATGTTGCTTAAGTTTAGAAGCATGAAAATTCCTGTAAAGCTTTTCTTCTTTGCAGAAGACATCAGGATAGTCACGCAATACTAATTTGGGCAAGTGCAGCATATCCTTAGGTTTTCTTCATTACATGTATGTCAATCTTATGTATAGTATATTTTACTTCATGAATAGAAAAATAAAACGTCAGTTTTAACCATTTCTGGTAAAGTATTTATTGTGATATTTCTGGTAGAATGGAGACTACGAAACTTCGGGTTATTTTTGTAAATATATTCCGCATTTGCTCACTGAAAGTAAACCTTTTGCATTCTCTACTTTCAAATACATTTCCTAACGCCTACTACGCAATAAACTATCCAAAAAAGGCATATAAGTGAAAATAATAATAATAAACTATAATACTGTCACAAACATCTAGTGGTTCCTGGTTTTACTTTCTTGTCTTTCTAAGTAATTATGTAGAACAGAGAAAGAATTTTAATGCTACGGGAAAAATCTGTCATCTTTCGACAAAAAAACTCGTATTGTGAGGCCCTGATAACGAAAGGGTATATCTCTCGTTCCTATATGTAGTAAAATTTTCCTCCATCGAGTGTAGTTAAAAGTTTCGTTTTGTGGGTCCTTGTTAGTGAAAAATTGAGTGTCGGCGCGTCTGCCTGTGGTCAATGCTAATGCCTTTACGGTTCAGACGATTTCCTCCAAATCTGTTATTCCCCGATCGATCTAGACGAACTCAAGGTTCCGGGAATATGAAACTGATATTTGTAGTTTGAGAGTACTTTCACCTGAAAATACTTTCAAAATGTTCCCACCAGTGCTTCTAAATTTCTTAATTGAACATTGTTTTCTGGTAGCAAAAAGAATGCTTAAAAATGGCACCAGTGTTATTTTCATAAAGATTAAGTTTTAAAATGGTTGTTACAATATAATTATATTTATTTGATGTTCAGTCCCTTATTTTAAATTATGAACAACCACAATGAGAAGTACCAAAAGTTATTATGTATAATTATTATTCAGTGTTATTTTCGTTGAAATCTCTGATTTTTCAAAGTTTGCAAATATTCAAAATTTTTTCGATGTCTTTCTACAAGTACCATGTTGAAGACAGATTTTTTTCTAAATAAAATCTTATTTTCAAAGACAAGTCTAGCAACTAGGTCGTGTAAAATTTGTCACAAATGTTAGTAGTTTCCGCGTAATTTTGGGTGAAATATAGACAATTTTTAAACAATTTTTTTAAAGGGCTGCAATTGTTTTTATTTAAATGTCGTCGGATATAGCAACGGACGTTAAAGGAATTGGTGCTGGTTCCATTTCCTGCGAACTCTCAAAATTTTCATCAATTGCAATGAAGTACGAATCGTACCAGTTAGTGTTAAAGAAGTATATAATTAGAATTCGATCAGCTTAAGAATTTTAAGCGAAGCACATTATCTAGTGGAGCTTAACTTCTAATTATGTTTTTTCATACCTATTTTACTTATCCTTCCCTTCTTTCGTCCATGTCTTTTCCTAAAAAATATTTTCAGACATATTATTACCATTTCGTGGAGCATTCTAGAAGCTAGTATATGTTCAAAGTAACGCTAAGAACCCTGTTAAAAATTGAAAGGTATTTTTCAATGTAGTTCTGTACGTCCTAGTAATAGGTTTTCGATTATAAGCAGAGTTATGTACTTCGATTACGCGATGTTATCGCTTCATGGACTTGGAAACTAATCCGTGCACTGTGTTCACTGAAACGTTATGTGGCAGTATCGAGACGGAATGCCCTACTGCACATAGAGAAGTTCCTCTATGGACAGTAATGGAGCCCTATTGGGCGTGGGATTGTAGTGGACAATGATATCCCTAGCCAAGCTGAACGCCATCTACTATTGTAGGTTCTTGGAACGTAATGTTCGTCCTGGCTTTTAGGTGGATCGGCATTTCCAGACAGGCCCGCCTATTGTTATTAATGACAATACTCGAACCACAACAATGTTGCTTCTATAACAAAATTAGTGTGGGAAGTTATTCCCACAAAGGGTCTCTGCCATTTCGATCTGTTCAGGAAATTCATGGAATCGCAGAGAGACCTATATTCTCACCAGAAGTATTTCTTCATGGCTTAGCGCAGGGCATCGAAGGATACCTTAACAGATATCGATGTACTGGGTCTGCTGGTCCAGTGACAGAATTATCAAAGATTTGGCTGAAAATTAAATTGAATAATGTTAAAGTTTTAATTTACTGAAACAAATTTTGACTTTGTAAAATACAGAGTACACAATAACGGGATATATCTTAGATATTTTTCGGATATGAATGTTCTTTTTTTCCCCAATCCTGAATAATTCTTCGAAAATGCATGCAAACATTAATCAATTTTGCAAGCTTAATCTAATAATCGTTCGTTATTTGACACATATTTTCTTTCTTTTACAATCCTCAGGTTTTGGGTTCAAATTCTACAAAAAATTCGTATTAAAAATAAGTTAATTTATTTCTCTGTGAAAAGTCTTCTTCAACTTTAACAAATTGTCCGCTGTTTACTGTCACATTCCTAATAAATAATATTTTTAATGTTTACGCGTTTGTGTATTGAGCAGACACACAAAAAAAGTAATCCACTATGACATCAAACTAAAATCATAATTTTTGGACACCTTGTTAATTTCTCGTTTTATCTAATTTTTATTACTAGATAAGTCATTCTAATTAAGCAAATTTCAATAACATTATGATTGGTATCCCTTTACATTTTAGACAGAATTAATTGAAAACAAATGGATTTTTTATTCATTTGAATTTCATTTGTGATCATGTCTTGTCGTACGTTGATCTGATCATACTAACTAAAAATGAAAAACTTTCCAAGCTGGAAATACTACCCTAATGATGACAAATTTATGCTCAGAACTGAAGCAACGGTGAAGGAGATGATGATAAAAAAATCTCTGCAGCTTGAAGATTGGTGATTCTGTAGGTTGAAAAGGAAAGAGGCTTAGACTTAAATGGTTTTTTATGGCAACCCCTGACAATTGGTCACATGGGATCATAGATTCCATTCCGCCCAAGAATCAAACATTTGTTAAAATGAGAATAAAAAAATCAGTATAATTGCGAGTCCAACCGGAATCATTTTCATTCGTTAACTGTTCTGATCGGCGTTTTCTTGATTTTCCTGCCCGCTGCCAGGCGAATGTCAGACTTGCATTCGAATTAGACTGGCTATGACGGCGCACGACCTTCCTTTCTCGTTGTCATCTTCCCTTCCCTGCCTTCCCCTTCAGAACCGTTGTAAGCAGTCCAAACTCCCTCGTAGATTCGAATAAGACTGATAATACTTGTCTATGTGGTTTACAGTAGAGGCTAGCTTTAGGTTTTGCCTGAACCCATTCCTGGCTGCACTTTTTAGGCGCTTGAGGAACCGGTCAGGATCCCGATAACATCGCTCTCGTGGGAACAATTCCCACTGAAGAGCACTCTTCGCGCGTAGCTAGCCCTTAGGTACATCTCGGTCCTGTACCATTATGTGGAATAGTAGGTCCTTGGGCCCATCTCAGTGCTTGAATAATGTTTCTAGCAGCACGTTAAGGCGGTTAATATATAATCATAATTTAAATATTAGTGGTTAGATAGCACACATCTGACGAACATGATTTCGGATGACGCCCCTATTCCCACCACGCACCGCTTCAGCTTGCACGAGTTCACTTCTTTCTGCATTTAAAGGGGGATGAGAGCGGAGGTAGGGGAAGTTGCCCGTGCCCGCAGGAGCGCCGGTCTTTCCAGGCGCGCAAGTAGTTCGTACGGGCGGTGGTTCAGAGCCGTAAGTCTTAAAGGAACATCAGACGCATAAGCAATCCGAAATACGCGAAGCTGCAACATACGTTGCCACCGAGCATAACTCGGAAAGCAATCGCAAAGGCGACACAATTTTCGATACTTGATCGATAGCTAGATCGAATTAAGCCGCTGTCTGAAGGAGACTTCTAGCGGTCGGCTCCTCTGATCGATAGTTTTCCATAGTTTTGCGGAGGAGTACCTGATGAATGTCGGAGCCGTACGCTAATATACGGGCCACGGAACGCGCACGATCTTTCCTTCACCTTCTTTGTCCCATGCTCACCCCCTACTTACACATACTTATACTAACACACATGCCGGAAGAGCGGCCGGGAGCTACTACCCAATGATCCCGTGGGTAGACCACCGCCTCCTCCCGCGGTGAAACATGAACCACACTTACCGCCTTAGCCGTGTACATGCCCGGAATCACTAATCAATCAATCGGAAGGATTCCCCCTAGTCCTAGATTAGTCCTAGATCCTTAAAATGTAGTTTTAATGCCGATGGACAGTCTTTCTGTTTCTTAAGTCGTAATATTCAAAATAAAAACTCTTTGGAAGTTTATTTACCGTTTGGAAGTTATTTCTATTCCCTGGCAAGGATCGTCAAAAACGTTCTAGTTTGGTTCCAGTATTAATTTATTTTCACTTTTATAACAACGATTTAAAAACCTCGGATAGTTTTTACGAGTCAAACTCTTTAATAGTAGTATTTGGTACATATCGGCAATTTAATCATGGAATTTTTCCATTTACAAATGTCTGGTCACAGTTTTGCGAGTAAAAAAAATAGAAAAATTGAGATTTTTTCAAAATGTTTCATCAGAAGTGAGTGCTTTAGCAATAAGTTTTCTCAGACGATGCAATCCCCATCTCTTATTCGCAACTATCAGATCGATGACTTAGTGCCAAATAATCTCAATATTTGGACGGTGGCGACTATTACTCTGCTTAGGTGTTTGCTCTTTTAAAAAAGCAGAAAAGAACCATTTACAATAAAAAAGTGTAATTGTTTATGTAAAAGAAATACAAAAAGGTAAAATTGTTAAAAATATCAAATAACACAATCATTTACTTTCCATATATTCAAACTGTTTGAATATTTAATACGAGATCTCACTTCAATGTAACTAGCCTGATACAATGAATTACTCAATCTTTTCATCATTTAAAAACAAGATATATGTGGTCATCGTTTTCACGAAGCATAGAGACACCAGTAGCTTCCATCAATTAGTTTTTATTCAATAATTAAATTACTTTAACCATATTATACAATTGTTTTCAATATATAAATAAACAATATAAAACACTTTTCAACGTCTAATTATACTAGTATTTTTCACAACCTAATTAATTTAATTACGGTTCTTCCAACATTTCAGTTTAATTAGATTACAACTTTCTCGCTTAGAAAAATAATCTGCTTCCAGTATCCTTTTTCCTCATTTATACAGTTCTAAATTCCCTTTCGGCAGACGCAACAGTTTAGTCCTGGGAACGGGAGATGCAGTTAAATTCTGTCGTGTACCTCACTGCCAACGACCTTGAGGTCTGCTCGGTCCGGTTGCGCTTATTAACGCTTCTTTTCTGTGGTTTTAACTCTAAACTTTTTAACTATCAGCTAACATAAAAAGCCCGAGCAGTTAAGAGTTCGTGATAATAAAGTAAACAACTATTCAGCCATCTGTGGCCGTAGCACATGGCCACGCCGACGATTCAGCTACTCGTTTTTAGGAAAAAAAGTTTCTCCAGCGCTTGTCGCTCTATGGCTTGCTAGTCGAACGATTTATTCCCGAAATCTTGGGTCGTTTCCGGCGACTCTCTAGCTCGAATCTCCAGGAACATGAGCCCCCGTCCTCCCTTTCCGCTGTTCTTGAAACACTAGATGAATCTCGATACAATCGGTCATTTAAATACCTTTTATTGATTTTTACAATTAATATCATAAAATATTCCATAAATAATTATATTAAGCTGAAAGAAGCTGTACATTTTTGGAGGACACATAACTGTTTTAAAATTAATTATTTAAACGTTACACACCATTATTCAATTCAACACAGTATTCAATTATACTTATTGGCATTCATAAACTGTAATGCTGATACATTTTCCTGCACATCTATGGCCTTCTCCTAAAATGTAACGTTCTTTGGCGACTCCAACTGCACATTTTATAGCCACAAGTTTCCGTTTCAGCCTGAAATAGAGGCTACCTGTACGACTCGAGTGCACTTTGATATGCTGACCTCTAGGGGGGCAGACGCGTTCTTGAATCAGCAGAGCGCAGAGTGCCACCGCTTTACCCGTAGGATTTATTGACGAAAACTGCTTTCCTTGACCAGCTCCTCTACCTATTCTCTGCGTTTGGGCTACTTTTTCTGAAACATCCAGAATATTCTAACACAACCAGATATATTGTGTTGCTGAAGCGGTAGGTTAACTTTAAATCCATTACTCCTGATGGGTGAGAAGGGACGGATAAAACATGCAAACATGCATGAAATACGTTGATTACATTGAAACATTAATTAAATCTATTAAAAGAAGTGGAATTTACCAAATATTTGTTATGTAAGTTTGTTATGCCAGATCGTTTTGTAACAAATGATTTAACAGTACATTTAATAGACACTTGCCTGGTCCGATTTCCTTGTAGCAATGTTCGTTCAAAAAGCTTCGTCACACTTGTGATGGGGCCAAGCTTGTGCATATCGCCCTGTCGCGGGTAGGAGCCTGCCGGTCAAAGATCGGTCGGCCCTCTGACCGCTCCTTATCCACAATGGGGTCGATTCCCGGTGGTGGCAGACGGGCTTTCGTTTACCCAAGGGACTAGCGCCGTCTTTGTGGAGGAATTACCAGTTTAATGACTAGATGGACGCAGGGAACCAGTGAAGGCACGATGCACATACTCGCGGCCTGTCGGGAACAGCGGTTGCAAACGCCCGGCCAAATCGCGATCTGATATACAAGGGTTTCTGCGGCCGATAAATTTAATGATAATAATAATAATAATAATAATAATAATAATAATAATAATAATAATAATAATAATAA
This sequence comes from Gryllus bimaculatus, assembly GCA_017312745.1. Taxonomy (NCBI): domain Eukaryota; kingdom Metazoa; phylum Arthropoda; class Insecta; order Orthoptera; family Gryllidae; genus Gryllus; species Gryllus bimaculatus. The sequence goes on along the minus strand of BOPP01000018.1, from coordinate 11,571,988 downwards.
TAACAGTAATAATAGATTATCAAATACATATAATGTACAAATATAATTAACATAAGGATATTAAAATACAAAAACAATAGTTCACAAACACGAAAAAAGAACGGAATGAGCAATTAGTTGTACAGTCATGAATATAATCATGTCCTGCTAGAACATAGTGGAAGTAGCGCATATTATAAATAATAATTCAAACCCATAAATAAAATAGAGGAAGTGAATTTCGTAGACAGATACAAATTCTTTTTACAATTTAAAAAATGAAAAATAAAAACTATAACACTGAATTACAAAATTGAATAGCGAGTTCCGTAAATCTGGTAGCGATGAGTTCGGAATGTGATCAGGCAGTCTATTGTATACTGAAAGAGCTAAATATGTACACGTAGATTGAAATTTTGTTTTCCTATGTCCAGGGATTGCCAGTAGAGTAGATGAGCGAGTAAGTACGATCTACGAGATTAAAATTCATTGCAAAATGTAATGTGATAACGTCCGTTCGGTGAATTATTGGTTGATGAATCATTTCGGAGCAATCTATGTAAATAATACTGTAAAAGCCACCGACAACTCATATTAGCCATCCTATTAAATAAGGACATTACATGGTCAAATTTCCTAATTAGGAAAACAGAAAATATTGAATTCATGTCTTGGTTTTGAACTTCATTTTTTATGCGCTTGAAAGGAATCACCCACATTCAACAGTAGAATAATTAAATAGTAATAGGACTAGTGCGTGATCCAGTAAGTTGAAGTTTCGATTTTTGAGTAGAAAATAACTATACGCAAAAAAAAACAAGCAACATACCATCAATCCTGATATTTGAAGATCACGTGATCATTCAAATTCCAGTCAAGGTTGAATACAAGACAGCATCTCAAGAAATTCTGTACGAGGAATCATATATCACCACATGTAAGCAAAGTAGCATTGTATTTGAACAATCTGTTATGGATCCCCAACAAAATATTGATATTTATTTGCATTTATAATAAGAACATTGTCTGATGATCATTTTCTTACGATCTGAAAATTATTATTCACCCTATCGATGGCATCATAATTATCAGACAAATGAAAGAAAGCAGTAACATTGTGTCATAAGCGTAGGATGAAACATAAGATAATGATTGTTGGGATAAATCTGCAACTGAGTTTAAAAAGCGTTGGTACTAAGATTGAACTCTCAGATACTCCAGATTTTAAACTGAGAAAATCAGATCATCATACAGATAAACTCTCGGATTGTGACGGACGATATATGCGAAGCCATAGTATTGCATTACTCGAAACTTAACAGTAACGACGTTTTACTAATAAACGCTCCTGATTGATGGTATGAGACGGTTTTTTAATAGCCAAAAAACATTTAGCATTGGTAACTTAAGAGTTAGCTTCAATTACCTAATCAGACATCTAAAGATGAGACGTCGTTTCACTGTAACCTAACAAAATAACCCGAAAATTACGCATCGTACAAAAAATTTCCCAGACAAAAGAATATCTCCATGGGGTACATCTGCCAGACCTGAAGTCAAACCTCGCACTCGGGTGTGGAGCAACGTTGAAATGTTAAATGGGAACCCCCATTTTCATTTCATATTCGGTATTACGCTGAAAAACGTTACTTTCAACTAAAACATTTTTTATTCGTGATATAGGATGCTTTAATTTTAAAAATGAAGATTCTTTTGCAATTCTCGAGAAATTACATTTTATATTGAAAAATAAATAAACACCTGTTGAATAATTTTTAAATACGTATCTAGTGATAACACTTCTTCACAACTTCCATCCCTACTCCTAGGGGATACAGTGCGTGGTAACTTTTCAAGTCGCAAACGGGAACTCCAATTTTTTGCCCTTCGTGAGTACTGGTGGAATTAACACGCCTGGAGAAAGAACGGAGGTAAATCGCCTGATTCCACTCGAGTAATACCAGGATATAATAGATAAGTCATGTGATTGAGTCACTAGGTCCCGAGGTTCGGAGTTAATAAGTAAAAATCTCACACACTGGGCAGTATGGGCTATTCAGTGACCAATTTTTGTATATCTGGGATCCCCCTCCCCAAAAAACAAAATTCCGTGAAGACCTCGACAACATTTTTTTTTCAGCGGTACATACACACTAACTTACTGGGAAGTAAAAATCATTGCAAAAAATTCATAGGAAAGTAGTTTGGATAGTTGTAATTCAAAGCCGATGACTGTTAATCCCAAATCTCATTTCATGAGAAATGAGGCATGAAACATTCTTTATTTTTTGACACATTATCTCTAACGGCACAAGGAAACGTATTGTTTTATTTTAATTTCCGGCATACATTTTGACGTTCATATACAAAGCATGACTGGCTGTAATTGCCAGGAGGTTCCAAGAAAAAGCTTTCGCGAAAATAATCAACGATTACAGAAATCAAGTTGTTTTGAAATGTATTTAATTTTATGATTTTCTAGAAATTATTTATTATTTATAAGTCGTAAAATACAGTCACCTTATTTGACTGATTAGTGATTCCGGGCGCCTTAAGTGCTAAGATCATTCGTCCAGTAGGTGTAGTGCATGATTTCGTCACGAGAGGTGGCGGTGATCTTACTCCGCTGGGAGGAGAGATCTGGCGCCAAGCTACTTCGGCTTGCGGGGATTATCCCCAACCAGGTATCACCCAGCAGCGAAGAGACGCTCTAAGCTCTCGACTTGTCTTCTGACTTGTGTGATAAAGTAGTGGATATGACTAAGTGTATGTAAAAGTGAGGATAGGACAAGGAAGAGGAAGAAAACATCGTGTGCGATCAGTGGCCCGTTTGCTCCGGCATTTGCCTGATGAATGGAGAAAGCAGCTAGAATTATCCTCCAGATAGCGGCTGAATGCGACCTAACTAGCTTGTGCCGTCGGACCTCGAACCGTAGAACCTCCAGATGAGAGGCACGGACATGACATCGGTTGTCGCCCTGAGTTACTTTTGGCAGTATACAATGACTTAGGGGAGCTAAACCACCACATACTTAATCGCATTATTTCTTACTTTCGCAATTTTTAAAAATACCGAGAGTTCAACAAAAATGAGCCCTGTACCATTTTGTAAGAGTCTTTTGCTGCGAAATATACAAGGAAGAAAGTTAAGGCCTTTTTGAGAAATTATGTTTTTTATAAATTACATTAACCTCGAGCAAAAATTACGCGAAAATACTTGTGTTCAAAAAAAATATATCTACCCGTTGCACACTCGCACATACTCGCCGAACACCTACGCACTCCAAACTCACAGATCTTTTAATTCATTCTGATCGATCTGAGAATATCGATTTTAGTGGTAATCGTTCAAACGGTTCGAGCGCTAGCATTGAACCCAAAGACACGTTTTGCCAACAATCGATTTTTCGGTATCAAGGACTTACAAAACATATATTGTGACTACACAACGTGCGTGAGGATGTAATTTACTTACAGGAAATAGATTTTTACGCTTTTACGTTACCAGTGATCGGCTGTCCAAAGCTTGTCCATTTCTGGCGCACAATTACAATAAGTTGTCTTCTGGCGAAGTAAGGCGAGAATGAAATCTTTGCTACTGCACAAAAGTCCTCATTTTAGTATCGTGACTGAAAACAAAGGGAATTACAGCAAACAAAAATCATATTTTTCTATTGATTAATTGATTTTGCTGGTAAGCTTGTATTAGTCCCGTTAGTGTAGTGAATGTTTGTTATTCCGAGAGGTGGCGGTATTCCTCCGCGCAGGATGGAAAGATCTGGCGTCGATCTACCCTGGGCTAGCTGGGAAGTCCCCCTCAAAGTACCTCCAAGAACACAGAGCTAAAAGGCTTTTACTTCAGGTTTTTTTTTACTTCAGAAGAATTGTATCGGAATTTAAGTGTTGCTTTATATTTTTGGATTACGTTTACAATAATTACATGCAAAAATAAAGTATTAGGATATTTCGTTGTGTTTTTTCTAAATTATATGAACAACAGCTTCCTGTCTTTTCTAACGGTAGATTACTGCTCATTTTCCGATTCTGTTTATTACATTGATTCCAATAATTCGAAGTTCAAGAAGTTTCTACAATTTTGTATAAAAATATCGATTAATCCTAGTATTTTTCCGTAAAATCCCCAAACAATGCAATAATACAACTATGTTCAAAACGCACGTTATTCCTCAAAAGCGATGGTCTCTTTTCCTTTTTCCATAACGTGTATCCGCAGAAAGTACTCTTCATAGCATATTGAAGATATTACCCGAACCTTTACCAGCAAGTGACGCTCATTTGCTGTAGTGAAAGACTTGCCTTTTCAGACTACTGCGCATCTCGAAGCAGCCTGCCTTCTGTCCATGCACTTTGTCTTTCATGCGACATGCACTTATCTCAATCTGACAGTTTTCTTTCGTGCATTGGAGTCCCATGAATTCGACTGATTCTCTGGTAAAGGTTCGGATCATCTTGTTGGTTATGTTCGTAGGTTACGTAGTAAGCATTCAAATTTGCGTTTGAAACAATGTTTTCTAGGGAAACACATGCTTTAAAGAAGCCTAGAAAACTCCAAAAACCTGTAAATTGTTTATTATTTGCAAAAGAAATGAATATACACAAAAATTAAACAAGCAAAACAAAACTTACAAACAAAAACATACAAACAAAAAACTTACAAAAACTTACAAACAAAAATTAACCCAGAAATAAAAAAACAGTCCAATTGTAAAAATTGGGTGTTTTTATGTGTGTCAATTGTTCTTTCTGAACAAATATATTCATTTCTTTTGTAAATAATAAACAATTTACATGTTTGTGGAGTATTTCTTTTCTTCCGCAATGCGCATTTTTCCTAGAAATAATTTTTAAAATCTAACTTCCGAGTGAGTACTGCGGCACAGCCATTCGGAATACGACGCTTACTTTCTGGACCTCCTATATGTTCTTGCATTTCAACCCTCCCAAAACCTGATCGTTAATCCACTTGCCACTCACTTCCATCTAGAAAATTACTACTATTAGCAGCATAATCAGTAATCAAACCAACATTTTTCAAATTTTAAATGCATTTAAAAAACATATTTAAGCACGCTGACGAGTTTACATATTTATTGTACTAATTAGCTTTCCAGAATAAAACGCAAAATAACTTTCCGTAACACTTTTCATTTGAGGATGCACGCATACGTGAAATAGGCTATTCATCATATAGATCTACCAAGAGAAAGGAGTGTAAAGTAATGCACTTACCGAGACAGCCGTATCCATTACGATGTAGAACAAATCCTTCTTTACAGTCGCATTCAAACATTCCATCATGTAGATCCTGACAGATTTGTTCGCAAGGGCTGCCATGATCGCAACGACCTGCAAAAAACATATTTCGTTACAAAGTACATTGAAAGTTATTTTGGAATTCTAAACAAATTTACCATACCTTTAGCAAAAATAGAAATAAAATCAATAGATAATACGATGTCTGCGAATTCCACTGGTTTGTTAGTAACTATCCGGGAGTAATTAAAATACAAGAAGTAATGTCACCTGGTAAGGATAGAAGAAAACCTCAAATAGCGAAATTTCGTAAGAGAATTGCAAGAGTTCTGAGATGAACAGACGACTATGGTTGTTATTTACCTTTCGGTCTGAAGTCTACATCAGGCAGATCTCCACCTCTTATCTCCTCCGTAGTCATTGCCAGGATGGAACATTAAATCTCTTCCCACCCCACCCCACCCCATCCGGAAAGTCATTTTCGTTGACCTTTCTGAATTTTTGAAAATTGAAAAAGTTAGAAAATATTACGAGATTGTGTATGCAGTTGTAGCACCACTAGTTATTTCTTGGTGTGCCCGGTACCCTGTAACAAAATCTTCGGTCTTATAAACCTGGCGTGGAAAATATTTTGGATGAATGATTGAGGGTTATGCAATGTATAGGGTTGTGAAATGGCCGCCCTACCACAAGCGCACGATAAAAAAGCACTTACGGGAGATTTGAACCCACAACTTTTGGTGTAACACGTACGTAAGCTAAGTTTCCTGCGTGGCCAGGTCGGCATAATAGTGTCTAGGTATTTTCAATGCATTTCAATGCCACTACTCTACTGCCATCATTTTTTAAATACTTTGAACCATTTTGTGTTGATCTCTTAATTAATTGATCAGAAAATAAAAGTGTACCAATTTAAAGACTAAAATAATTAAGAATAATAAACAAATAATATATTTATCTTGGGTAGATAATCGTATCAAATTTCTCGATCACAATTCTATTAAAATCACAATTCTGGTAAAATCCCGACGTTTCAAAATGATTGGACTCTTAAAATCATTATTCTGTTAAAATCAGAAAGTAAGTTTGCTCATTTGAATATTGCAAGAGTCTATTGTGTATTATTATGCCTCTAAAATCTCAGTTGATCTATTGAGAATTCACACTGAAACAGAATCTCTGTAAATGGATTAATATGAATATTTCTTCGGCGACATCCTCTGAATGTTAAGATGATACCAAAAGGAAAGTTGCTGAATGCAATCAACTTTAATCGCCAAGGAACCTAACGCCAGTGAGCCGTTTGAGGTTTTACAGGAGAAAGGAAACTTCCACCAGTCAATGAATGTAAATGAAATTCGAGGTTTAAAACGCATGAACAGTATCACTTCGAGAAACGCAACCACGTTTATTAGTTTGTAATAACTTCCAACAACTTTCGTAATTGTTCCGTTCCGTGAATTTAGCGAGATATTCTCAGAAATGAATTTATATCGTTCCAAGGAATGTTTCTGAACTCTGCCGACAAAATTAATGGAGCAAAGTAGCATGAAGATGCATACTCTCAAAGAGACTGGTAACAGTTTAACATTAAGGTGGAGAATGTTAAATTGAAATTGCAAAATGTGATAATTTAGAACAGCTATAGTTTCAATACCTACTAATTCACGCAGCAATATCCTCATTTTGGGAAGCATTATTATCTATAATATTGTACAACATTAAATGTGTTTTACATTATTATATTATTAATTTTTATGGAAATTTAGTTTTTGTAATACACGAGATCACCCAAATCGTAGATTTCATTATCGTCATAGGGATAGAGGTAATCATCTATGAAACTATAGTGATAAACGTTCCGATAAGGTATTGAAGAATGATTATGATCAACTCATTTGTTTCCAACTCCTTTCTTTTGTTTCTTTCTTTTTTGACAACAAATATGATTCTGATTAATCTCCGTACCGTACCTCCTTTTTCTTAAAGTCGGCATCTGCATCGATTAATGTTTTTGAAGTTTTATATCCTAGTGGTAAATAAATTGCTAAAGAGGCTTTATTATTCAAACAATGCGAGGTAGACTGGTTAATGATGAATGATTGAGTATTCTATGAGACTGACACAATACACGAATTAATAACAAGTGTAGTTGAGGGCTGATTTTGCGTACGCAACAAACACATGTAAACGTCAATGCATTCTGAATCGAAGCACTCGTATCTAAGAGTATATACGAAAAAATGTGGACATTATTATGAAACATTCCTGACGGTAAAATGAATTTTATAAATCTTATAATGATCGATATTCTGTTATTAAAGAAGTATTTTTCAATATCAAACAAAGGTACTGTGTATATTGCTTTTATCACATTAGGTTAAAAGAATGGGAACTTGGAAGAATCTCTTAAGTACCTACTTACAATTGACAAAGAGCAAAGAATATTACAAAATAGACAATATTTTAGAAAAGACATTCGAGAGCAAAGCAACAAAACACTATTAATGTTCATTTTATTAATTCTTATTCCTGGAAATTTATTGCATGTCTACGTATTTGACGATGCTGTCACAGAGTTACAGCGCAAAAACGAGGTAATCTTTCTTTCCTGGACGATCCATTCTTTGCCGTGACATCTATTCCCTTCATCAGTGCTCAGAGAAGTGACATCGGTGACACCTCTCTGGAGAAGCTCACACGGTTTTGATTGATGTTAAATGTCTGCGAAACGAGTCACCACTCCTTCTGATGATAGCATTATAAAGAAAGTGAAGGTGCTGCTAGAGTGCACCCTTTTGTTGAAACTTCTAAGTGAGACATGAGACCAATTTTTTGAAGGAGTAGAGTAATAAATGGTAGCTAAATAATAAAGGATTAACGTACAATATTAATTTTGGTGACATTTTTAATTTGTTTATTTTTTAACCAAGACAAACTTTTAAAATAATACAGACATTTTTGTATACACTAGTTGGAAAGACCAAAATTATAGGAGAAAGAACAGAAAAAAAACTGCAGTGCACACAAAAACTAATGCAAAATTCTGTATTCACATGTGACTCTGGATATGGTCGGGGCGTGTGTGTGTTTGCGTGAGCGAATGCATGCGCATGTGCAAGCGTGCGCGTTTGATACAAGGGTAGATAGAATATTTAAAAAACACCGGGCAGCCGGTGCTACCAAGGGGACATTTTTTTCTCAATAAAACTAAACCTCCCTTCTCCATCCTCCCCGCGAAAGCGGCAATAGGAATTGCATTGGGGGGAGGGGATTAGAGAGCCTCAGCCACATAACATATCTCTTCTACAATATTTCTAATGTTCCAGTGGCATCAAGAGATTTACGTCTCTTTCTCCACGAGTCTTAGTTCAGCAGTTCTAATTGTGAAAAATCACAACCCGCCATCCCAACTGTGCGGCGTCCTCGACAACAGATTGCATACAGAACAATCCGGGATATCTTTCCGTTCGAACCCGTGGAGGTCGCCTCTAAAGCATCCATTACTTGTCAGAAACTGTTTGTGATAGCAAAATACATCGCCGTGCTTCCGACTGATCCCAGTAACGTATGCCTGTGTGTGTAAGTGCGTGTGGGTTTGTGTGCTCATGTGTGTATATATGTGTGTGTCTGTGTGTGTGTGTGTGTGACAATTCATGGTGAAGTGCAAGGGAGGCGTAAAAGAATCAATCTGAATTTTCATGAATAATTTTTCATCATTTATTCCTGCACATCTATTACTTCTTAATGTTTTAGTAATTTTTAATTCATCGTTTCAATCACGATGAGATCGCTAATAAGTTAATATAAGCATTGAGGCACACAAAGTTGCGCGAGGTATCGTGAACATACTGCACATCATTTGCCACATATTTATGAATGGCAAACAATTTTTAATTATTTGGTTTACCAGGATTTATGCTGATTCCAACATGCTACGTTATCCACAGTATAAAATCAATAACCTTCCTCTGATTAATTTAATTTCGATTAAACTTCTTAAATTTTCCAATTTTATGAGAACGTTTTAAAATTCGATGTTCATTTCAAGGTTTTTCAAGGAATTGCATGCTCACTAGGCATAAAAAAAATCTTAGTAACATATCTCCTCGATACATTGTGCATTTCAAACAGAAGACAAATTTGTTTGTAGTATCTTCAGACATCATAGAGCAATGATTACACAATGACCGTAGTAATCCTCAACTGCTTAGGATTTAAATTCAGAAATAGAAAGAAATTTTCATTTCTAAATTCATATTAACTACTGAGCAAAAAAGATGTTCTAAATTAAAATGTATTTCTTCATTCATAAAATCCGTCGATTTATTTAATCCAGAAGTTTGGAAGTAAAAATATGTGTAGTACAATTCGGAATCCGATTTATGGTCAAAACATATATGCACATATTTTGCGTAAACTCGTGGATCATTTGAGCTCGAATTATTTCATTGTATTAAATCAATATTAGATAGCGTTGTTATGAAACATATACTTACTATGCAACCTCCTATGCAAATACTTAAGTGTTATAATTATGCTCTTAAACTTTTGTTGGACAGTTCGAGGTTGAAATATGTTCTCCATCTTTAACAGTTTTGGCAAAGTTATGCAAAGAATATGAAGTAGGTAATCTAACCTTGTGCAACATTGTGTTCTATATAACCTCACCAGCTGTTCTCAACTTAGGTTTGCCGTAACTTCGCACAAACAGTTTCGTATAAATTTCCTTGTTAGTTCGACGCATGTAAATCTGACTTTGCAAACAAGATACTTTGTAGATGGAATTTCCGCTGTCGAAATGGCTTCATTTTGAAGCGTACGTTGCAACCCTGGGAAGTCATTACTCTCGAGAACTTGCAAATTCCAAAGATTTGTTAAGTTTTAGCCTAATATTTAGACGAGCTCACAAGTGCAAAATAAAGTAAACCCGTTAATGAGAGAAGTGCCAAGGAGTTCTTTATGTATTGTATAACTTTAAATAAATAAATAAATAAATAAATAAATAAATACATAAATAAATACATAAATAAATAAATAAATGCATAAATAAATAAATAAATGCATAAATAAATAAATAAATCCGTATACGATTTATAAAACTTTGACAAGTTCTTGCTTACACTTGCGCCAAATATATAGGCCTAGTACAATGGGAATGCACGTATGTTTGTCGCAAATAGTCGGGCGTTGATTTTATTCGTTTCTGCTACTTGAGTGCGCCTGACCACAAGATCTACGCAACCCGCCGCACCCTCAAGTATAATAGCGTCTTCGCTGCAAATCTTGCCCCTACGATTGTGAAATATCTGCCAGAATTATTACTAGAACGTTACCTCGTACAAGTAAATCAAACTTCTCCAAGACAGTGTCCTAACGAATACACGCCCAAACATTAGAAAGCATGTTTTAACAATAGGATACGTGACATCCATGTCCAAATCAGGACACAGAGCAAACCCATACACCCGAAAAGTATTTCATATTTTTTCGATTTTTCCAGAGCGTAACGTAAAAGTTGATTGATATTCACATGGCCAGTAGCGTGTGAGGTGTAATACTTTACAAAGCAAAGCATTGTCGGGTGCACTAGTAGTAAAACAAAGCGAGCCATAATAGGTGTTAAAAAGTACACCAGCTTGTTCCTTATAATATTATCAATAAATAATTCCATTTCACTGTTGGCCGCAGAAGCATTGATTCCCGTAGAAAATTTTCTTTTTAAATTTTTCAATTTCGACGCAGCTTGCATAATATCATTTCACCTTTACACGCATCTCCAATTCCCGAAGCACGTTTGTAGGCTCAGGAAGTGAATAGTGCCAATTGGGAAAATAGAGTGCATAATCTTGACGACTGGCTGGTCATCTGATGTTTTAACGGCCTATAATCGGTCGCAATTGCAGGACCGCACGCAATACCCACACTATCGTAATTTAAATCCGTCAATTCACATATTTTCGTTTTATATATTTTTTTACGTCAAAAACGGTTAAAAACTGTGCGCGACGTCTTATGCGGAGAAGTTAATTGTAAGTCACATTTCCTTCGTTTAATTCAAAGTTATTCTTAATTTGAAGATACCAATCCTTCGTTAGTATCTAAAAAAGGAGATTTGTCTTCAATACAACTTAAAATTATCTTGAGAGATTTGATTCACTCGCAGCACAACCGTTTAGACGTTATAGAAGAAGGGAAATTGTCAAGACATTGCTGAGCAGAAAAAAGCTGGAAGAAACATTTCATCGAACCGAAGAGAATACGATGATGTATTTTTTACATCTGAAAAGGCTCACCTGTGCATGTATTGGGTTTAGTTTGTAGGTTATGTCTTTGGTTGCCCGGTGGAAAGTGAGTTTGGTAATTAAAAAGGTAAAGTTAGAAAATAAAAAATGTTAAGGCAGAGATTTCGCACAACTATAACATCATTACCAATAACCACGTTCGTAACACGTTTCAGCCACACTCTGCCAGGTTGATGCGTTAGAGCTTAATGCCTAGACCATCAGAGATGGATCGACGTAACTGCCTGTGTGGCTACTCAATCCTTGGAAGAGGTACTGTTAGCCGCTGGGCGAGAGACCCACTTCAAAGGCGAAAGCTCACCGAGGGTCGTCAATTGAATTTGCCGCGCACAAAGGCCTTGGTGGCAAAGACAACGATGAATCGAGGTCCGGTCAGTGCAATTATGTAAGATCGAACAAGCCGGTAAGGTAATATAACGATCTCTTTTTTCTGAAGATGTAGAGAAAAACGCAGAGTTGTGCAAAGGAAATTTAGATTTTGAGAAACTCATAAAAATAAAAGAAATTAATCAGAGAAAATATTTGGTCAGAAATTGCAGGACGTATAAGCCAGTATAAGGAGACGTCTTTATTGAATGAATCTATTTGTTAATTTGTCTATATGAAAATGAATTGGAGTAATGCATGGGGATAATATCGCAATGTGACCACCTCGATTTCAGTCACGGAACGAAAGCATTGTTTGTGACCAATCCTAAGCAGTAGACTGACTGCAGTAGACTTTGCCGCAACACACGAACAATGAAGGGAAGTATTGTTACCGATCCGGCGTAGAGCATGGGTGTTTACGCCAAGGATGATATGCAATTTACGTTTTCACGTAGGGAATTGCAAACCAATTCATCTATCATTAATCCAGCGTAATTAACCTCTTCATATTCTATTACTGCCTTCCTCAGTTAAGCCAACGTACTGACCAGTCGAATCCGACTGTGGGATACAGCGATGGACACCAGCGCAGTTGTTCCTCTTCAAAATTTGTTGAGGCAAAGAGTTTTTTTTTCTGTTAGGACTCTTATTATTGGAACCTTCCTTTGTAGAAAGTGATTGATTACTAGTGGTTTCGGGCACGTCAACTCTTAAGATCATTCGTCTCGTAAGCAAAGTTCATGTTTTGTGCTCGATAGGTGGCAGTGATCTTGCCCCGCGGGATGAGATCCAGCGCCGACCTACTGTCGGCTAGCGGAGCCCTCAACGAGGTATCTCCCACTAGTGGGGCACCGCCCCAGCCGGGACAAGCTATAAGCTTCTGACCTGCTTCTCGGAATGTGTGGTAGTGTAGTGCATGTTTGTGCAAGTGCATATAAGTAAGGGGGTGAGAATAGGACAAGAAAGTAGAAGGAAAGCTCGCGCGTGGTCCATGGCCCCTTTTTTATGGTACTGCTCCGGCAATCACCTGGTGTTGATCAGAGAAGCCACATAAACCTACGAAGAGCAGTCGGCCGTGAGAATTCTCCTTCACACAGCGACTAAATTTGACCTAGCTGACAAGCTAGTGTCGAAAATCCTGCCACCGTCAGGACTCAAACTAGAAACTTATGGTCAAAGGTTCTGTAGTGACATCAGAGCCACCTCTCCCGGAAAAATTGATTCGTGGTAACTTCGGTATTCTATAGCCTGGCATTCCCAAAATCACGACGGATCGTGCAATCGAAGTAACATAACAAATTTCAATCAGTTCTTCCAAAAAACAAAGTAGCCATCTGCGTCTCTCCGGAATGGTCCATACGAATAGAAAATGTTCAAAATTTTAGTTTCATTGCCATAGTTCAAAAACTGAAATTATTTTAACACGAAACTGCAGAACATTATTGCATTACCGTTAAATACACAAATGTTCTTTCAATTCAACTGCAATGTATTCAGGGGTCAGTCGTTGACCTCACTCCTTGGGGTTCTCCGGGCATCGTATTGGCATTATTATGCGACCGTTAATAAAGATGGCTCTAGAAGATGAGGCATATCGATAGTGGCAATTTCTAAGTGAAGGGGCGCATTCTCTGACCGACTAGATTGTGTCTCTAACGTATTTCGCTGTTTATTATTAAATAAACTTTGGGAATGATGATTAAATAATATGTTTTAATTAGTTTTCGTTCATTTGCTTTAATTCTTCATTTTACTAGATTAAAATAGACCATAAAATAGAATTTTTGTACTGAGGTTGATAAATTTCAGCGGCCCACTACGCCCTGCCTCCGGTGGTAAGCCACTCTTTCGGAAAACATACATTTCTGTGTTGACAGATAAACGGCATTTGTACTCTCCAATAATTCTATAATCCAAAAAAGTGATAATTTGGTAAATAATACTTTGCTGAGGAACGTAGATGCGTAGAATATGTCTCTTTAAATTCTTTAAACATTCGCTATTTTGAATTGCACACAGTCATTTTCAAATTAAATAAAGTGCCTATTTCTTCCAAAAGAGAAACAGAAAACTGTCCGAAAAGGCATTTCTACCCGACGGTGATTTAAATTATTATTAACACATCCGTGCAAATGCTTTTATGAGTTCCGTTTCAATACATGCACTTTAACACCGTCACTGGCGACAAAAAAGTGTGATTTTGTCAGTCGCCGGGAGAATATCTGATTGTTTGGGAGCATCATACTTCTGTACCATACTCATTGATACAACTGCAAAATTGGAGAAATGAGAATTTATCATCTGCAAATTATCTCTCTAGCAATCCGCTCAACCGAGGAAGAAATTTGTTATATTATCTTAATTACACATATTTTCGAAATTACAAACTTATAACTTCTAAATATGAACATTTTATTGAAAATATAATACATAAATTATTACTGTCAAGTTCTGAGAGAGCTAGCTAGGTTCAAAGCGCTGCAGTCAAACACATCAACCTTCTTTGTGTTCGCACAGTTTAGTTAAAAAGTGAGTAATTATTGTTACCGAGCCTGACAACTGCTATGGACATTTGTTCCGTGAGTGAATGCGTGTTATACCCAGCAGGTAGTGTCACTAGTCCATCGCTCCAATAGGTGATCCGGAAACTTGCTCATTTTCCCGCCTTACAAGTCGGCCGCAAGATTTCTCTTCCAGACAGTAATTAAATTCGGCCAAGCTATGTAGCTAGTGTCGGCAAACCGTCAAGTCTCGCTTCCTAGCACCTCCCATGGCAGTGAGAATGGATGTTGTTACAGGGCCGTTTCAGCCGTTCGTTCTTTAAAAAGTTATAATCATGATTATCGTAATAAGCACTATCAAGACTTTATGAACATTATATCTCAAAATTAAAATATTATTTTCATTGCATCTTCTTTTACTCATTTGTTTAAAAATTAGATGCTTTTCACTAACGTGAAAGTATGTGAAATTTCAAACATAACTAGCGTTTTTCGCAATAGTTACTATTATCTTCAAATAAACGGAACATCTTCGATAAGCGAATCTTGAAACGTTTTCTTTTACAATATTGTTTCCTTAAAAATCGTATCTCAACCATGTTACGAAAGTAATTTTTGTAAAAAGGCTCTTTAAAACAAAATGTGAAAACTAAATTTTTTTCAGTTTTCATATTTAAAAATTGAATGAACAGAGCGGTACGTTTGAATCATTAAAATAATCCATTCAAATTCAATTGTTTGTTCATTGTGAAATAACTCTGAATACAATGTAAATATAAATATGTATATGTTTGCATCACAAAACATCACTCTTTCATTAAAACATAATACCACTGCTTTGCTTTATGAAGCTCTACGTAATCTGTTATCATGTTGCTTTCATATTCTTTAAGGTACCGTGAGATGAGTGGCTAAAGCGCTTTGCACCGATGGAATTGTTAAGACGAACGGAGGTCATAGATTTTATTGTTCATTTACAAAGGATAATATAAGCCTGAATCCTGAAACAAAATCTCCCCATCCACACCGCCACGTCCTGACTAAGATTCATAATTCTGTATCATACTACATTAACTAATGTATTTTGATTTGCCTTTGAATACATTGCTACTCACTTTCATGATAAGCAATAATCTTAATGAGCTATCTTTCTTCCATATTGTTTTGTTTTTATATATGAATATTACACAATTTTCTCAACACATTATGCACCTTTAATTTTTTTAATGCAATACTCATATGTTTTATTTTATAGTCCTATTGTGCCCTAGAAAAAAAACTAGTGAATCTATCCTCTAGGATAAAATTAATTTTGTACAACTTTTTCATATAAACTTTTTTATTCGTCTAAGTTGTACAAAAAATATTAATTTTACAAAGATTGTCAATGACTACACCTGTTTGTGGCTATTTTTAACATATAAAACTTCGCCCAAGTTTTAAAATAAACTAACAACGGCTTCTCTTTGTCCATAAAAGGCCAATCTTTGAACATTTCCAATTTGTGAAGGTAATTACCGTTGCCAAAGTGAAAAAAACAGAATTCCGCCACTCTAAACACAGTCCTCAGTTATTCATTAATACTTAGTTATCCTTCGTTCATTTCTAATGCATTCTATTTTAAATATACAAGTGAATTTGTAATTATACATTTTGTAGATATAAAGACTTTCTTTTCGTGTTTGTTTTCCTTCAATTTTAATTTGCTTATTTGCCCGTTCGGTCAACGTTCAGATATCATCTCGAACTTCTATTCCATTAGTTTCAAATAAATGCGATAAAATTGAGCATTAAACACATTTTCCCGTTTTGTGGCTGTTTTTGCTTTATTTCCGTATTTTAGCAGTTCTGTAGTTGACATCATTTACTTTTTTACCAATAAAACATTACGGGTTGCAATTTAACCCGTATATTTTGATGTCATTTCCATTACCATTAACCATTGTTTTGCCCAGCAAACGTTAGTTAATAACACATTAGAGACAAGATGACACCTGTAGAGATCACATCGATTCATATATTAACGTTTGATAAAATATATTCACAGTACTCAAATTCGTATGAAATGCTCAAATGATCTCGTATTTTATCAACACAAATTTTATTACATATGGTTTCGAACTGCAAGGACTCTTTGATAGTAAACAGTTCTTTATTTTTCACTCAATACAAAACATCCTATAGTTTTTTAATAGTTTCAATATTTCAGTATCAGATTGAGTGTCATAAAAATAGCATCAAACATTTATCAGATTGTAAGTTTTCACCGTTGATATTAATTACCAATCCACAAATCCTCTTCACCAAACGTTTTTTAAAGCGCAGATCCACTCTTGTGTAGCTCACATGCCAGTATTTATCACATTTATTAGGAACGGAGCATAAGTCAGCGGTTGGTCGGTCCCTTGCCGTGCATTATATCCGCACAAAACGCCTCCGCTACGAAGTGTGTAGTACTATTATTCTCAGTTTGGTCACAATGAATATTCAAACTGCCCCCGCCGCTTTTGGCCGCCGTCCGCGGGCGAGGCGAGAAGGTGAGTCCGCCGCGGAGGAAAAGCGACAGAAAACCGCAGGGGAGAAGGCGAAGAGCGAGGGGGCCCTGTGGAGAACAGGAAGCGCCGATACAAACCAGAAGTCTCGAGGACCACCGGAACTGGAAGGAGAGGGCAAAGCAAGGGGCGGGCTGAAGATGCTAGGAGTGAGGGATCTCGAGGGCGGAATATAAAAGAACGTGCAGCGAGGACACCTCGCGTCACAATGACGTCGTAGAAGGGTTCACAGAATATCGGGTGGACCCCGAAAATCTATGAACGATCTCCGGACAGTAAAAAAATAAAATAAATAAAAATATAGAGATATCGACCAGACGAGAGCGGAAATGGAAGCATGAAACGACATGAGGGGAGAGAAATACATGGTGAAAATTAATACCAAACAACAAGTAGTCCCACGGGACGAAAAACCTTTCCAACACAACGAAAAAGAGAGGAAAAATAACGAAAGCAAACGCAAAACGGCATTAAAATAGAAGACAAGAGGCAAAATCTAGCAACAGAAGATCGCGGAAAACGAAACGATAGAAGTTGGAGCTAACAAGTGACGAGGAGCGTGCTG
Organism: Gryllus bimaculatus; assembly: GCA_017312745.1. NCBI lineage: Eukaryota > Metazoa > Arthropoda > Insecta > Orthoptera > Gryllidae > Gryllus > Gryllus bimaculatus. The sequence continues at coordinate 11,554,443 of BOPP01000018.1, read as the reverse complement.
CGTTCGATAACATGCATCCCGACGCGCCGAGCGGCCAGCGTGAAACAGGGTTCGTCCAGCAACAGCGAAATAGCCGGATGGGGTAGGCTGAGGGGGGCGGGGGAGGGGG
>BOPP01000018.1:11524431-11544461 GCA_017312745.1 Gryllus bimaculatus | reverse complement strand
TATATTCGGAATGTTTGGCGACACCACAAAAAAGCCAACGTCACCTCCCCGCAAAAAATGAGCAAAGCAATTTCATTCATGCTGCAGGGGACAATTTCATAAAGCGCAACTCGCTTTCCCACGAATGTTGATCTTGTGCCAAAACCTTTTCGTGAACTCCTCAGCTCTATTTTATCATTTTATTACGACACCAAAATGAAATGAGTCGAATTCCAGTTAAGAAAACTGAAAATCTTAGTATTCGCCATTATTTTGCTGGAAGCGAGAAACCATTAAATAAGTTAATCGCAAGTCCATCGCTTTGTTCGAAATCAGGCATGGGAGAACTGAGCATCGATGTACGATATTTAATAGAAAATTAATTTACTTATTTGTTTCTATGTATCACATTCAACGGCATTTTTAAATAAGCCTGAGAGTAAAAACTGCTTTTCAGAAATCGCAGAACGCAATTGTCTTGGCATTTACCCAATTTGTTTGGTGACATTTTGCTTAGTGACTGGGCAACGTCTATTTGCCTCAAGGTCTAAATTGTGCTAGATATAGAAGTCACGACATAAAGAACAATAAACGCATTTTAGTTACTTCAATTAACACAAATAAACATTCAGGAATGCAATCCACTTTCTGATATCAAATGATTAGAACTACTTTAAGTACCAATAATTGCATGAAAGTAGTGATATATATACATATACATATACATACATATATATATACATATACATACATATATATATACATATACATACATATATATATACACATATACATACATATATATATACACATACATACATATATATACACATACATATACATATACATATATATACACATATATATATATATATATATATATATATATACTCAAGACGTTCCCAATTTCTAATTCCTTTTATATTGCATCATTCCATATTTACAATAGATACGCACAAAAAGAGAAATTCGAATCAGCAATCTTCAGAATAGATCCGCGTTTGGCCCAACAATTTTCAGACGCTAGGGTGACTGATTATGTAGAACGGTGGTGGCTACTCTGCATTCGACTGTGCCAGGCATTCTTCTTCAGATCGTTGCGTATATTTGACATATATGAAATCGAAAAGATTAAAACTTCTCTTCAAGACCTCTAATCTGAGATATTATTGATATAACGTGAGAGAGATGTTATAAGGGAAACTATCACACTCCTATTGCGTTAGTGAGTTTAGGTTCATATTTTGCACAAACTCTTAGCAACCTAGTTAAACCATTCGTTCTGAAATGCTATACTCTGAGAATTAAATTGGAAGTATTTTACAGGACTTGTCGTTCATAAACTAACATAATAAGTTGATCCATGTGATGTCAAATGGTTGAGAGCAGCCGAATAATTTGTCGGTGAAGTTTATTTGATAATGTTCTGCCCACTTGGAACTTCGGACATTTTCGCCAAACTTTGCAGGTACACTGCGGCACTCTAGCGTTTTAAATATTCGGCCGTAAATGGCCGAACACGCATTCGGCAGAACATGGCTTCACACTGAGCGTACCTTTAGATTCCGCACAGCGTGACCGTCATCCCAACCAACTGCAGAGAGGCAACGCTACCACACAAAATAAGGAACGCACGGAACAAAAATCAATGCCCAAAGCCAGTTACAAACACGCGGAACGTGGAATCGAAGCGTTGAACTGACACACACCGTAAAATTCTGCACCAGGTTTGCTCGTGTACTATCGACAAAACCCCATGGAAAAAATTATTAACATACAGGAATAGCAGAATTAAAATATAAAGTCGGCGGGAAAGAAAACAAACAGCACAAATCACTTTATATGCGAAATTGAAGACTGTGCAAATGGTAATAGATATTTCAAAATTCTAAAGGCGGAAACTGTACAAAAATTGCCCTTAGAGCGAAGATTCTTTCATCATAAAAATTACACAATTACTGATAATATGTAAATTTTAAATAATAAAATGACCTTGAATATATTGAACGAGAATGACAGATATAAATAAATGTAAGGGAATCAGGAAAAAATTTATTTTTAATATACTTAGTACTTATGAAAAAAGCACCTAAACTTCAAGAATAATATGTATTAGCGGACGATATTAATCATAAAAGTAATAATATAAATAACAATAATAATAATAATAACAATAATAATAGCAACAATGATAGACACAATATTAATAGCAACAATTATAACGCAGATATTGAATACTTCCAGTACAGTGCCAGACTCTCAATTGGAAATAATGCGATCAGTCATTAAGTTGACCCACATATGTAGTAATCCTTTAAATTTGACCGAAATACATGTAATGTAAACTTGGCAAGAAACACAGCGAAGACAATAATGCACCACACGGAACATCGAAAACTCAAAACTGCTGATGCTACTACGTGACATGAAACGTAACACTCAAAAGGTAAAATAAATCATGAACAGACAATCCACTACGTAGACAATATCTAAAAAGAATGGACAAGATATACATCAACAAAAATATTGATGTGTCATAAAAGACAAAAGAATGAAGCAGTGGAAACAATTGCCCAAGATCAGACAGTGAAATCATTTTATTATAAGACGACTCATAAAATTTCCGAGGATGATAAATAGGCCAATTTGTCAGGAATAATAGACAACTGATTATATCGCCTTAGCTAATCTAGCAAAGTTACATCCACTGGCAAATGTATAACTAACTCAAACTTCCAAATATATGCTTTAACTCATTATCGCTCGCGGCGACCAAGAGCTGACTTTCATATGCATGAATTAAACATTTTGACGAACAATTAAAAGAGTAACGTTTATTACACACGAACAATTACAAACATTTCGCAAACCTCACGAACGTCTAGAGGCAGTTACAGATAAAACTAATATGGCTACAACACCACATGCTTTCTTGCTGTCTATTTTTTCAATACTCGAAATTTAAGATAGTTTATCCAAAGGGAAACTTGTATTAGCTGCTCGTGGGAGCAGCGCCACTTTATTTACTGACCTTCGATGCAGACAAATACATACATAATTTAAAGAAAAAATGATTTTTTTAAGGAAATAATTGTTTAAAAATTGCATACATTTGATGCAAAATTACGCACCAACTACACATTTTTTCTAAGAATTTTACATATTTTAATTTCATGATCTGTCTTCGAAGAACAGATTTCATTGTAGAATAAAATCTCGAACATCAATAGTGTTTGTAGAAAGACGCCAAAAAAATTATAGTTTTGCAATTTTCAGAAAATCAAGAAATTGATCGAAAATTATAACCTATGAGTTCTTTAAGCTACCCGAGAAAAAAAATTACTAAAAACTGATCCCTTTTTGCGAATTTTTTGGAAATGTTGTTGAGGCTTCATGCAAAGTACACCATAAAACAAAATATCAGTTTCAATTTGCAAAACCACGAATTCATTCCGATCGAGCCGAGAATATCAATTTTGCAGAAAATCGACTGAATGGTTTACGCACTACCATTGGCCAGGAACAGGCAGAAATTCAGTCAGACGTATTGCAGTCCATCGATTTTTCGGTATCAAGGACCTACAAAACAGCGACTACACAACGCAATAGAGAAAGTTATTTACTACATATAGGAACGGGACATATCCAATTTTTCGTTCGTAGGGCTCGTCAATATAGGTTTTTTTCGGTCGAAAAATCGCTAATTTCTGGCACACGATTACAATATTTTCTCTTCGTACAAAGTAAGGCCAGAAAATTCAAAAAGTTTGTGTCCATTTTAATTTGGAGAAATGAGTCAGGTCGAAATTTTAATGCGCTTATAAAAACATGTACAGTTATTGCGTATTTCAATGATGAGAATATCTTCATTGTGAGTGTAACATAAGTGGCACAGAGTATTAATTCGTGTCCCTACAATGCCGGAAGAACAGAGTTCGAATCTCGAAGATGGTAGACAATTTGATACTAGATAGATAGGTTGGTCGAATTCAGTCACTGTCTGGAGGTGAATATAGCAGCCGGTAGCTCTGATCAGTAGTTTTCGGTAGTTTCGCGTATCAACACCAAGCGAATGTCGGAGCAGAACCCTATCGAACAGGCCACGAACCGCCCGCGATATTTCCTTCCTTCCAAGTCCTATCCTCACTCCGCACTTACACACTCTTACACCTACGTGAACTACACTACCACACATGTCGGGGATTTTTCGGAGCTTGTTCCATCTGAAACGATGCCGGCTGATTGAGGAAAACTCCACAAGCCGACGTGCAGGACGGCGTCGGATCTCGCCGTTCATCACCGCCACCTTCCGTGACACTTACGGGACAAAGACCATATCACTTTACGCGCCGGAAAGACCAATCAATCAATCAATCAAACAATTAATCGTGATCCACATCAAGATTCTATACAACTCAATTGTTATAAACAATATTTTCATCCAATCCTTCTGTTTATTATAATCCATGAAATCTCCCGTTCTACCCACTAATACATGATAGGAGACATGCAGCAAACAGTCATTCGTTCGAAATGCAAAAGAAAGTGCGTAAAATCAGAAAGCAAACTATTATTTTATATCTTCGATTTTATCTAATAACTATTATAAACATTGTTCATTTAGGCATGACCATATTTTAATTTGGTTCGCTTCCGTGCTTGCACATTACTAACTAAATTATTTTTGAATTAATGGGAAACATTCATTTTGTGCATTTAACTTTCTCTGTTATTTGTTCTCCATAACGTTAATCTGCGGATTTAAACAAAAATAAATATTTAAAAACTCTCAATAGAGAAAAATATTCCAGATTCAAACGTATGTAACATTTTAGCCGATTATTAACAATAATATAAACAATACTCAACACAATCCTTATTTGATTTGCGATAATGCTTAGAAAACCGGTTGCATATTGCAGTGGAATGTTACAATGTCCGAGGGAAGTCTTAGTAAAACGTCGTACGAAAGTATCAAAGACCTAAATCATTTACCAGATATGTTGAAAATGGATATCGAACATCCAGAAGTTCTAATTAATTGGAAAGATTTATAAAATATTGGTATCACTTTATTGACTAACAGTAAGTGAGTAGAAAGAATAACATGGAACGCTGGTCAACGAATGGGAAGCAATTATCACAACCATTATCTTGTCAAAGATAACTGATCAAATGAAAAGCTGACTTACAGATGCCAAGAGAAAAAAATATTTCTTCTGCCATTACTATTTATATCTAACTTTTGATGTCACAATTCTAATTACCCTGCCATTGTAACTAATTTTCTAACAACACCTCACCTCCCCAGACCAACAACATAAGCATACTCGTAATTCTCAAAACAAAAAAATGCCTAGTAGAAAAATAGCATTCCTAATTTTAGATATTTAGTAACCATTCTTGTTTCCCGATCTCTGTCCTACAGAAAATACCCTCCTCTTAGAGACATCACTAAACTGTTCTATATAAAACTGCCGATCCATCATTATGTGAGCGTCCGCTCTTTAAATAGGTTCATTCAGGATCTCTCTCATTCATGAAACAGGATATATTGAACAAGGTGAATTCAACTTTTTGATTGCAAGAAGATAGTGGAAGTGCGCCAACACGATGTTTCACCTATTACATGATGCTTTGAGAACTATGTTAACTTCTGTTTTATAGGTTTCCGCCTGTAAAAACCATGATTTTTGCTAATTAGACGTTGAACCATTCGAGAAAGAAGTGCTCTCACATTGAGTAAATGGAATAAGACCTCACCTGCGACACAAAACGGTTTATCATTAAATTTTGCTCATTAAGGTATTTTTTTTCTTTGTGACGAAGGCTGATGGAGCAAGAAATTATATAACCAAATGAGATAATAATATGCGAGCTAAAATGTTGGAATGAAAATGGCGTATCCTGTCCATATACATTTAAACGTTATAACGTTAAAAGTTAAATGTTTGTGTGTAACATGGAATGTTATATATTTGTCAAGCGTTAAATACAAATGAATATTAAATTTCATATAAAATATATGAGAAAAATTCCGAGAGATAAAACCAATATCTAAACCTATCTAAAAGTAAAAACTATACATCTAAAAGTACAGGAATGTAGGTTATGATTTTTGAAACTATCTTATTTTATTTTCACATTTGATAGCACACATTTCTCCCGAAATAACTTTGTGCTTTAACAAGAAAAGACCCGATTACCAAAAGCTTCCAATACTCGATCGTGGCTGCTCCACAACACCCAAACAAACAAGTCGATACCATATTCGTTTCCTTGACATTAACGTTATAGATCATAGGTGATATGTTCTTGGAATTAAGAATAGAAACTCCATAGAGTCCAAAAAGAAGATCTTAAACATGCTCTCCTAAGAGAATAAAGTATAATTGACCCCGTGACTACGACAGAATTGGTGAAATCCAAGCCGGGAAATCTGGAGGCAATAATTACAGGAAATGGAAGCACTTCACGGCACTAAAAGGCGTAATGTTTTTGTAAATATAAAGGCAACACACTTTACGTTCCATCACGCACAACTATGAAAACACACCTTTAAACCGTAACCTTTTAGTTTTCTCCCACACGCAATACAAATTATGAGGGCTAGAATTTGTATGGAATTACAGATTTGTTTGTTCTACAGTTTCAATTAATCTTTGGTAATAATCTTAGGAATTCAGCATTTTTAAGCGACAGTATATAATATATTTGATTTTACGCATTCTTTCACGTATAAAGATGTAGCACATATTTACGCAATTCGGCTTAAACTGTGCTTATTAATTGCATGTTTCTACATTTTATGTTAAAAATGTGTCTTATTATATTTTTTCAAAATTATTGCTTATTGCAAAAGCACAATGTTGATTACAGAGATTTTTTTCTTTCATGAAATCTGCTTTAAAAATATCTTTAAATAAGGTTATATACATTTTATTTTTAAATGCGAGTAGTTTTCGTGTCTTCTTGGCGTCAAATAGAGAGAATTCATTATCATCTTAAGTAGAGGTCTCTATTTTTTTTCTTTAAAGTTTTTTCTCAAGTATATCTTCAAAAAAAAGACGCAAGTCTCATTTTCGTTGAACTCTCAATTTTCGGAAATTGCAAAATTTACAAATAATGCGAGAAATTATATTGTGTTGTAGCACTACTATTTCCCCTTCATCAATGACAAGTTCAAAGTTAATTAACGCTGCTAGCACCAAATGTAAGAGCATTTCTGTCTGAATGATTACAATCTGCAAGGTTAAGAGCATATTTTCATTGCCTTTCATTACATTTCATTATTTAATTAATTTCAATAAATTATGAGATTTAGCATCCAGGGCAATATAAATATAATAGATCTTCTTAAATTTTACTTAGACCTGCATATTTCTTTTGGTGATATTAAAACTTCAACAATAAATATGTAGTATATATTACAAAAAGAGAGAATTTACTAATAATGGTGGTCATAAAAACAACATTGTTATATTTGTAAAAACGTGAATAATGAACATTTATTAATGTGTCAAGAATTTAAATGGAAATTCCCCGATAGTGAGTTCGTGAATGTAGTGTGTAAGAATGAACGCACTACTACACAAATCTGTGACATAACTCCCTAGGACCACGGGGCACAGGTTTTAAACAAAAATGTTTTTGGCAATTGCTACGTAGATATATTTTACTGGTTCTGTAATAGAAAGAACGAAAACAGAAATTTGTTACTTTGTGAAGATAATTGGTTTATCTGAAAATTTATTTAAAAACACAAATAAATAAAAATAATCAGTTATTTTTTTATAATTATTTTCAAATTAAAAGAGCATTAAGAGATACACATGACTCCATATTGTTTCCGGCCAGTAGGTCTACAGAAATAATTTCAATATAAATAATGTACATTTTTTACGTCTATTCTAAAAGGTTTACCTAATAAATGTCTAAACATCGCGCTAGTCTACATGAGAAAACGTCTAACGCAAGTATGTCTACGTGCAGAAATATCTATTGCCTACATGTCCACAGGCGAATGTGTCTACATGCAAAAGCGAATATTGCAAATAAGTCTACATATAAAATGGATCTACGTATGAAAGTTTGTTAGACTTGTTAGTAAATATAATTATAAAAGCATGTTTAATTCAAAAAAAATATTTATAAAATATATACAGTACATAAATGTGTCCGAGTTTCATTAAAATCATTCATCATTTTCTTCTACTTCATCTGGTTCCAATTTCAGTCAATATCTTACTTATTTCTAGTAGGCGACTATTTCATTTCGCTGTCTATAATTTTTATACCGCGATACCATTATTTCAACTTCCTCCATATTGACAGAATATTTTAACAGAATACTCGTTAAATATTTCTGATAGACTTTTACCTAGTAGACATTTAGCTGATACACTTTGTAGTTAGTAGACAGTTTTCATGGTAGACATTTTAGCAATAGACTTTTGTCGTGGTAAACATTTTACCTATGGGTGTTTAATCATTAAACGTAATATAGCTGTAGACCACATTTGTGTTAGACATTTTTCCTGTCAGATCATAATACAATGGAACATTTTTCCTGTAGACCTACATACCTTGATGCTTCTAAACTATTAATACAAGAGTTCGAGATCTAAGAGTGTGTTTCATATCAGCGTATGTTGTACTTACAATGTTCTGTAGTAATATTTTGAATCTTTTGATTAACTATGACATATTTTGATACTATGTTGGGAATGTATTACGCACAAAACGTGAATGCGACAATGAAGTTTCATTTTTACAGGTAACGATTTAGAAAATACTGGAATAAAATTTATTTTTTTTATGTAAGAAAAAGGAAATTGTTGAAGTTCACGGTGAACGTGAAATAAAACGGCGAAATAGTAGTGTTCGTTGCCCGAGTGTATGCGAGACAAGTTTAGTAATATTTCGCATACTATTAACTAGAATGAAAAAGCAGCTGTTCCGCACAAAGAAAAAAAGTACGAGAGACTTTTGTGCAAGGCGTGTTAAAAAGTATTTCGGCTCACGTCCCTGTTGATTGTGTTGTACAAAGAAAATCAAACGCGGGGAACATCCAATACTCTACGTTGTAGAGGCGAGATCTAATACTGTGGTCACTCAAAATATCAGAGAGATGTTATCGATAGCATGCAAAAGCATAGAGAATTAAATTGTGAAATTCGATTATTTTGAATTAATTCAAAATTGTGAATTATTATTCAAAATTCAAATTGCATTATATGTGAATTCGACGTAATTACATAAATATTGTAAATATTGGTATCTCAAGCACCTTGAATCAGAATTTCTGGTGGCTGGTGTCTTGATTCTAATTTTTGCACTGTTTATGAAGTATCAACAATTCATGTAATAATTCTAAACGTGTGTAGATAAAATGTGAGATCGAACTGAATTATAGAGAATTATGGTTTCTAAATGCTAAATTTTGCTTTCAGAAAAATGACATTTTTTGTTTAGCCCAAAAGAATTGCAAATATATAATTTTTATTTGTATCATTTTTTAGTAACGTTTTCTCATTTTGCCTACATACGTTATTGGGTTTCAAAATGAATCCCAATATCTGAATCATAACACAACGTATTACCAGTAAACTTGGTACTTCTAGGAAAATAACGAAACGGCGAAAGACACCTTTTTTTCGTGCTTGAAAACGAGTCAGGGCAACAAGTACTCGAAGAGTTGTTAATTCGACCAGAATAATGAAATATATTTTATCATAAGTTTTCTAAAGCTTATCTCCTGATAATGTCGATTTTTCTTCAAAATTCCTTCCAGGTGAATATGAAACATTGCTCGAACGGTCAGATTAACAAAAACACTTCGCATATGAACGGCTAGTTTCACTAGAACGGTCGATAGTGGTAAAACACCATACTGTACGCGACCATACAAAGCCAAACAAGTGAAGGAAAAATGCACAAATAAAGAGAACTCTGCATAAAAAAATCAGTGTGAATGTATCGTTCTGCACATTGCAGAAACGGCACGAACTCCATCTGCATTAAATCTCTCACTGTTCCCTCACGCAGCCGTGCGTGCAGTAGTAGCTTAATGATATTAGTCACACGCTGTAAAATGGAAAAATCTCTGCAGTCACTTTTCGCAAACGGGCGTAGTTTCAGCGTCAGGGACAGTTCCTGATAAATAAAATCAAAGTAAACTTTTCGCATGAGCACCTACACGAACAATTGAAGAGCGACCAATGTTTCAAATAATAAAAATAGCTTACTACTGATACCGAAACTTCCATAAATTCCATAGCAGCGATAGCCTTAAGCGTATCCACTACATTTATTCTCGATTTGCCCGGCGAGTCTTTTTGGAAGTCTGACGCTCGTTCCTCCTGCCTGGCCTCCGCCCCACGCTCGTAGCACGCTCCATTTCCTTTTTATCTGATCCCGCCAAGGCACACGCTAGCTGGCACTGCGGTGGTATCGAGCTCTTTAGAAGGCAGAGAGCACTGGCCAGTGGAGGGGCTGGAAGTGGACAGTGGGCATAATGCGATTCCTGATGGGACGGGCGAGTTCAAAATTCCCTTTCAACCGCTCCACTCGAATGATTTGGTAAGCAAAATTGCAGCTTATTTCCAAGGTGACCTATCTATATTTCCGTTCGTTTTCGAGTTTTATGCGTCAATATATTCTAAAGACACTTTTATATCGCGCTGTCAAATAGTTGTCCAAAATTTCATTTCTTCTTCGTTAAACTGTATCCCAAAATCGCTGAACCATACTCTAATTATAACGCTAAATTTTAAAAATGTCCCTTCTTGAAATTTGTTTCTTAGAAATGTGTTACTTTTGAAATAAGCTCTTCAATACTGTAACCAGATTGCAAACCAATGAAGATTTTTTTGTCCCAAATACGGAAATACTGACCTAGGTGCTCTTCCCTTATGTCTATACATGTGTCACTTCCATGTTTTATTTAGATTTTAAAATATATTGCACATTTATATAGGTTTGTAGCTAGATTCTAACAATTAATTATAGTTGAAAAATAACAATACCTCTTTTATTCATCAGATTAATATTAATAAAAGGAGCAGCTATTCTTCCACAATCCATGTATATTACAAACTTGTAAATTACTAATTCCCCGTTCATGCACCCAAAAATTGAAATAATGCAGTTTCCGGGCATGCAAGAGGTGTCTGCAGTTTTGTTAGATATCTTGGAACTCCAGAAAAATCCAAACCATCAGTTTTGCTTTTGACTGAAATATGCAAATATTTGGTTGTGTTACGACTATTCCACCTCTTCTCTTACCGCGTGTACCAGTTGTCGTATTCAGTTCGTTGTCGTTTATGACAGGGCTAATGTCATGCAAGACCAAGCTTCAAATAAGTAGCGCCGTCATTAAATATGTACTTGATATTAACTTGCTGCGTTATGGAACATATTATAGATCTATAGTAACTTTCAAATTTAGCGCGCGCGCAGCCCAGCAGCTCGCAGGGTTTGCGCCTTATTTTTAGTGAAGGCACCACGGGAACGGATGCTGAATAGCGACTCACGGCTATCGTCGCCACTGGTATACTGCAAGCGCCAGTGAGAAGTCAATCGAAACAGAACGTAGTTCAGTTAGGTCAGTAGGGAGTTAGACTGAATGTTAGAGCTCGTGCAGGAAGTTAAAGTGACAACAGTCTACGTGATTCGTAGTGTCCGGTATTGATAGCCTATTGATAAACTAGTGAGCTGAACTACGAGTGGGAATATCGACAGGTTAGGAAGTGCTGAGTAAATGGTACTCTAGCATTTGTGTAAAAGATAAGGTTTTGTGATGGTTCAATGTCTTTTGTTGTTGTTATTGTAAACATTTGCTAAAAATGTTCTGTTGTTTGTAGTATTTCGTGTTATTTCTGAATATAACAGAACAGCAATAATTTTTTTATATTCTTATCGTGTAAAGAACTAGTATATTGAGAAAAATTATACTACGTTATTGTGGAAGTGCACTGTTTGCACAGTGTGTATTGCACTGGTTTGTTAAAATATCGATTTTCGTGTAGTGTTGAACGAGAGTATTTTAGTTTGTTCTAGAGCCGTGCGCGTACTACTTTTTGGAGAAACATTCTGTGAAGCTTTGTTTGGCAGCATTTCACCTACTGCAAGCCACTAGTCAATCCTATTTGGCGTAAGAAAAGTTTTGAACACAGTTATTTATCAAATTCTTCTATTCAAACAAGAAACACGGAGTGTATTATATATATATAAACGCTGTGTGTTCAAGAATTGATTGTTACCCACTGTGGTGTTTCTCAAGGAATTATGTTACGACCAATGCTATTCATTCTTTACAGAATTACGTAACTGATGTATTTCCACAAGACTTTTGTCGTACTTTTTACTGATGATACTGCATTAATATGTAAAGAAAATAAAGCGAAAAAATATTAAATAATCTGAAAATTAACATAATTGTTAAATGACTAAGTCAGAATGATCTCATTAATTTAAAAAACCTTCCACATTATGGTGACATTCCTCATTATAATAATATTAAAATATAAAAATGAGTTGCGTGAATAATAATAATAGTTCATCAAGTAGAGAAGACAGTGATATACTATATCTGGCTTTATACATTGATATATTTTTACATGGAATAACAACGGAAGCATATTCTTAAATACTGAGAAAATTAATTTATGTCATTTAAAAATTAGATCATGTTATGCTCTAACAAATTTATGTTTATCAATTACTTCTATTAGAACAGTAGCCACAAAAAGAGTATCTGTAGGTTATGAAACAATGTGCACCCATGACGCTTAGTTGAATAAGAAAATCATGAAAACTGTATATTAATAAAAACAATTACCACTCTAAAATGTTGTCTAAAGATTATAATATAAGTATGCGGAAATATTTAATTGCAAAATCTATAATAAAATGATAATTGATAACGAAAATCAGTACTTGCAGATAACAAAATTGTAAAAACAATTATTATATCTAAAAAATTCACAAATAAATAACCAAAAGATACAAAAAAACTCTTTGACGCTAGGTATTATTTTTTTAAATATTTTACCTACGAAAAAATGATGAGTCATTTAATGTATAAATCAAAACTGTGTACGAAATAGTCTTACCCGATAATCAAAAACTGCAGTTAACACTATATCCAAGACTAAAATAAATTTTTCTTCGGAAATATATATGCATTTACTCCTTCTTGTGTATTGTAACACCTATTATTTTCGAAAATACATTATGTATACGAATATACTTAATTGTTTAATCCATTTCTTTAAGTAAGACTTTAATTATATTTTTAATTTTATTTAAGTTAAAAATTGTGTGATGTATATGGAGAGAAGTTCAATAACAAAGGCATTTCTATATTTAATAATATTTCAATTTCTATTATTAATACTTAGATAACATACAATAGAAATGCCTGTCACCACTTTCAGTTTTTTTTACAAAAAGTTATTATTGCTTTAGAAAATCCACATTGATATTTCGACGAAAAGAAAACATTTGAGAGTCCCTAAAACCGAAAAAGTTGGTTTCCTTCATGGTATGAGCAGTACAGTCAAAATATACGTTAGAGTGAAAAATGTATTTTCGCCGAAACGTCCGTTCGTCTGCCCGTCTATGACCAGCGCCTACACCGAGTTTTCGCCAGACCAGGCATTTTTGGGTTGATTTCGGTCGCCGAAATCACAGACACGCTCGCAGCTACACTCTAGGATCAAAAGTATCCGGACAAGCCTACAATGGTGCTATGGTGTGGTTGTGTTTTTCATGGAGGGGGGCTTTGCATCCCTTGTTTTGTGTGGCACTATCACGGCACAGGCCTACATTGAAGTTTTAAACACCTCTTGCTTCCCACTGTTGAAGAGCAATTCGGGGATGACGATTGCATCTTTCACCATGATCGAGCACCTGTTTACACTGCACGGCGTGTGGCGCAGTGGTTACAAGACAATAACATCCCTGTAATGGACTGGCCTGCACTGAGTCCTAACTTGAATCCTATCGAACACATTTGGGATGTTTTGGAACGCCAACTTCGCGCCATGCCTCACTGACCTACATCTTCCACCATGCCTCACTGCCAATAGACCACAATTCCCAAAAATCCCTTCCAGCACCTGATGAATGTATGATTGCGCGAGTGGAAGCCATCACCAAGGTTAAGGAGGGGGGGTAAAAACCTACTGCATTCCAGCATTACCGATGAGGGATAGTATGTCATTTTTAGCCACGTGTCTGGATACTTTTGATCACATGGTGTACATTATTGAAGACAGGTCTGTTTTTAACGGAGCGACATTTTCATTACAATATCTTTAAATTAGTTTATGAACTCTTATTTTTTATCGCAGTTTTGGGGTAATTTAGAATTATTTTGTAGCAATCAATAGTAAAGGCAGAGATTTTTTCTTAATGCAAAATGTTCTTTCCTATTTGTGGAGTGACTTACGAACTGGCTTCTCTTCCTGAAGACAGATTAGATTCCCCTGAACTCTGGAAATGTTTTATTTTTTTTCTCGCATTGAGCAAATTACGTTTAAATTCGTACGTCTGATATTTAATCAAACTTTTGATTATTTCAAATCATACATGAGCATCTCTCGCACATCTATACTACAGAGATTTTTTCAAGAATGACTGCAGAAATAGTAGGATGCAAGTTGGAACATAATGTTTCATAACAATACAAATAATAAAAGTAAGTATTTAGAACTACTAATAAATTGATCGTGTGACTTTATTTATAAAGGTTGGCAAATATAAAAATGAATATACTATTTATAAAGTAACGAAAATAGAATGAAGAGGTTTGATATTAGCGAACAGATTCTAAATGTCTAAGAAATGCTTCGTGTGCTGTGGTAACATCGTAAACCACGTGTCGCTTCATTATGAGAAGCGACACGTGGGTTTACAAAACACTCACAAAGATTATGTATTTGATGCTGCTTTTCCTGAACGACATTTATTGTAACTAACAAGTGTCTGTGATAAATATTGTTTACATCTGCCTCTACGGCTTAGGAGTTTTCGTCCAGTTTTCCATTATTTCTTGAGCAAACTTTGGTGTTGGCCCTTAACTGGCTTCTGAACATTAACCATAGCTTTTTTTCTATCTAAAGTGCCAGATACAGACAAGATCTGTTTTTACATGAATAAGTTGTTAAAAAGTATACTTACAGGAAGAGTTCTTATAAAATTAACAGCTATGAAAGTCAATATCTTTATACAGTGAGAAACTTGTGTTACATTTTTGTTTACATCTGAATCGTTAATTTTTACCAATTTCGGCATTATTGAATATATATATATATATATATATATATATATATATATATATATATATATTACGATATTGTGTATTTCGTAGTGTTTTTAACACTTCTGACATAAGCAGTGCAGATGACGCCTGTCTCATGAAGAAAGACAATAGGAGTTCCGCGGGAAAGCGATTTTGGAACACGCTGGTGTTGGGAATTGGTCGCTTAGATTAGTGCTTGGACTCACCGTGACGTGCTACTGCTGGTGCTGCCTGTCGTACTGTGGGTTACGACGTAATGCAATTGGTGCGGTGCAGTGAAGAGCGAGAACTAGACACGTACGGGTTAAATGCCCCACCATGCAGTGCGAGGCAGAAAGATCAAAACCACCAAAACTGTACTTGTATATTATTGTCAGTTGCATCACGTGGGATTCAAGTTTCATGTTATATGAAACACCATTAACATTATGAATATTTCAAGAGATACGCATGCAAAATGAAGTCTGCAAACGACGTAGTGTATTTATGCCCCTCTGAGGGGCATTTCATTAAACAGGCACGTCACGAAATGTGTCAAAAACAATGCTGTCTATTCCGTAAAGAGGAAACTAAAGCGTCAGCTGCTGACGGGAACATCTACATCAAGTTTATATCTTAATTCGCGGGCTCGCATTACATACATTATCCGAAGTTTGTAATACTTCGTTTGGAATCTATAGTGTTTGTATTTGCAAACTCAGTTTAATATTATGATTACGTGCTCGGGGCAAGAGCAAAGAAAACGAGTGGTTGTCTCAATCTTCAAACAATTATTTTGAAAGAATACAAAAGCCCTATTCAATTATAAAGAAATTTTTGTAAAAGGCGAGAAAGTAAAAATATTTTAAATATAATTTATTTTTATTTTTAACCTTTTAACAACTGTTAAACATTCTCGAATGGATCATATTTGCAGTTCATTCATAAAGTAATTCGTACTAAAAATTGCAGCTAGAGCTGTCATGTCAAGGTCGAAATTTAAAAATAAGTTGTTTTTTTAATTTATCTAGGGTAGCGTTACGTTATTTGATTGATACCTGGCTCATGACAGGGAGAAGTCAGTTAGTAGTTAGTGCCCCGAATTTTGATATCATAATTATCATTTCCTCTACTTAATAAATATATTATGCACTAAAATGAAATACATCAGCAATATTTAAACTAAGTAGATACATCAGTAATATTTAAATAATATTGAACTTTTTAAATATTTAAACATCAGTCAAATTTGAAGATGGCTTAGATACGTAGTTGCGATACAAGCGCAATATTGTTTTAAAACTTTTCAACTGACAGAATGACATTTTGAATCGAAAGTATCTATCGTAAAGGCATTGACTTGAGCAATAACTGCATTAACTTCATATCTTCAGGTATTTATTTATTTGATTTCTTTATTATGTCAAAGAACAGTAAAAAGTGTATGAGACATAAGTACAATCTGCGCACGTTTTCTTGAACTCCAGAATATCTACTCTTCCTTTTAACCATATATAGTTGAATGATGAATAAATGTTCCAACAAAAAAGGGTGATTAGCAATATTTAAAACCTAGACATTTTTTACGTTAGAAACAAAGATTGTTCAATGAGATTCCACCCATAACAATGATATAATAATATATGAGGAGGTTATACTATAGGAAATATACAACCTAGAGACTTGTTAATTAATTTCACATTCAAAAGGCAAACAATTTTCTACTGAAACGAATTTCTCCCGGCCCCAAATTATTCAAGAGAATTCAAAAAGAAGATAAACATAAAGTTATAAGTACAATAATATTGAAACCCCGAATCAAATCTCGGTTATTTGCCGGAAAACTTCCGGCAAACGAACTTTCGCATGAAGCCACCACTCACCATGATATTTCAAGTGCTCTTAATGCTTATATTCTCTGTTGCAGCATGCTCGTGGAAACTATTCAGAATTTGAAGGAAAAATAAGAGCAGTGTCAGGGGAAGTGGCCCGTTCTCGGAGGAGCGAGCATCCATTAAATTACGCCTCCAAGGGGGGCAAGTAGCTCGTGCTAGAACATACCGCTTTAGGACGCATGTCCGTCATTATCTCCATCAAGGGCAGTTTCCCAGTCAATCTGAGAGCAAATGTATGTTTTTTCCTTCTTGACAGCAAATTTCCTTTAAATTTGCCCTAAAAAGTCAGATGTTGTGTTAAATTCTCATATCTAAAAAAACTACTACATATTTTATTACTATTATTATTAGCTTCTCTTTTCAAAAAATCTAAAGGAAAATAATCAATCGAATTCTCGTGTTAAATGTTTACAACGTAGTTTTGTTTTCTCAAACATTTTTATCCATTTTTATCCAGCAGTTTTATCAATTTTTATTTAGTAGGTCATTTATTAGAAGCATAATCATCTTGCACTCTCCATAGAAAATCATCCGCAACCCGGGTTCTACGCTTTCTTTGCAACACACGTAATAATTTACATTCATAAAGTCATCGTTTATTTGCTAACCGGTCTAGGATCCGCTCTACTTTCCAATAGTAATATGTTCCGGGTCAGTTTCTCCTACAACCTGAATTATTCATACAGATTTTCCTCATTATTTCACGACAAAAGATCGTGAAATAATTGGTGATTGCTTCTTAATAGATCCTGTGCAAGACTTACGTTTAAAGTAGGCAGTAATCGTTCCTTATTTTTGACCTTTTTCTTCTCCAGGTTTCGATGGTACAGCAATTTAAAGAGGATTCATTTAACCTTCATCGTTGCAAAGCTACAGATACCATGAGTGGTTGTGGTGGTGGTGGATGCAACGTTAAATGAAAATCTCAGTTTCATTCTAGGATGCATCAACCACCCCCTAAGGAGCGCACTCTTGCAACCCTCCCAAGTGTGTAAATGTAACTTTCACAACCCCATACAACTAGTGTTAATTTGTAAACCGAGCTAGCGCTTTGCGAACGCCGCTTCTACGATGTCCTGCCTTCTTATGCGCTAATTTTTTTCCGTACACTTCACACAGAATCAGAAACTATACACACCTTATCTGTGTTGCTAGACCACTCAGTGCGTACTCGCAGCATGTTGTCTAGGCTATCCGGGACGAGCCGCGTCACTGACATGGTGGCTAACGTTTCGGCCAGCGTATTGTGGCCTTCTTCAGAGCGTACTGCTGGAGAAGAAGGCCACAAAACGCTGACCGAAACGTTAGCCACCATGTCAGAGACACGTCTCGTCCCGGATAACCTGCACAACTCTAACTCCGACCGAGGAAGCCTACGCAACCATACTCGCAGCATAACAACTACAACCATCAACGGATAGCCATATTTAATGGTTTCTATAACAATTATGACTCATTTGCCTGAAGATAGGTAAAATCTGAACACAAATCGAAGCAGTAATGTAATTCTGCGAATAATTTTGACTAAACATACATAATGTTTTAAAATTTAAAGTTTTAAATAAGTTATTTACATACTTAAACCTGACTATCGAAAAATGAAGGTCAATTATAAATGTAAAAATAACGATTGAATGACAGACAAGAGTCATTGCTAAACGATAAAATCTTATGTATTCTCTTTTTTTTTTGTAACTGTGGAAACTATGCAGTTGACTCAACATCAGTAAGATATAACAATCTTGGCCAACATTTTCTTCTTTATTTTCACAAGAACAGTTTTACAACGCTAAACCACTACCACGGTACTAATAAAAACAAGAGAACGCTACGTTAAAATAGAGCGCAAAAGGACACTTGGAAGTAAGTGTTTAATAACATAGTTTTCTTATAAACAATGGGAAGGTGAACGGCATACGTAATTCTTCAATATTTCTCCACAATCGCCCACGCGCCTTCCTGGCATTTTTCATATGAGCTCTGCAGAGATAGAATCATTATTGCGGTGAAATGGTCTGGGAGGTGAGGGAATTTACTGTTTAAGAATGCAATAGGATAATCTATTCATATAATGAGTGCGCATCTATGTGGGAGATCTCTCGACGAACTGGAATCCCGAAATCAACGGTATAAGCCATTGTAGATCGCTTCGGTGAGAGGAGAACATTAGACAACAAACCGCGCAGCGTAAACCCTCAGACCTGAGTGAGCAAGATGAGCGGATCATTGTGTGAGTGGTAAAAATTAGTCCATGCAAAAGTGCCCCGACCTTTGCAACAGACCTTTATAGCGGAAAAAGAGTTCCGCCCGACACTGCGCAAAGTGCAACGAAGCCTACCATGAATGCTTTGCCCAAAATAAGTATAGGGTGAGTAGAGCCTAAACACCTAGCATTTGCAGCAAATCATGTAAATTTCGGAAATTACTTTGTAGGAGTTCGTAGTTTCACACGAGAGCAAATTATCCATTTAGGGTTAGATGGTCGACACATTGTACTGAGGAAAAAATACAGTGCTGGAGCGGTGTAACTTCATTCACACCATCAAACACGGTAGTGGTTCGGTATTCTTGTCGGAACGTACGCATGCCAGTGGTATGAGCATTTGCAGTTTATAGGTGGAGTAATGAATAGATTAATTCACATTGTCACTTTAAAGCCAAATGTATAAGCTAGTGCTACAAAACTTCGGATCCTGAACAATACACCAAAGATACTACACACACACACACACACCTACCAATCACTGTTACTCAGCATAATGCTACTTTATTTTAAAAGAACGATAAAAACCTCTTGAACAGTTTCGTAACAAATCGGGAGGTCAATACACATATACGAGTGATGTAAATTGACGCATATGGACATATAT
>BOPP01000018.1:11497600-11524414 GCA_017312745.1 Gryllus bimaculatus | reverse complement strand
TATATATATATATATATATAAGATCGAAGTGAATGCCATGGGACGTCCGCGCGTCCTCCTAAGTAAAATGTACTTTAGCGTTTCTTCACCAATAAATCGTGTTTTTAAGAATGAATGAATTAAATTCATATTTTATCGGAAAATAAGCTTTCAACTTCTGTACCATTTTTATTGATTTTCTTGTAAATATACGACTACAATCAGCATTACACGTATAACATTTTCTGTATGTTCGATGTTATTTAGATCCAAATTTGACCACTTCATTTCGCCATTTTCGTTACTCCTTAGCACTACTGAACCACATTATTGACTCAGGGGATGGAAACAAGTCAAACTCAAAACAAGATTCAATCTCAACAAACAAGCACGTCAGTAAAATAAAAATGAAAGTGCCAAAAGTGGTCTAGCAACAAATCTGTACGAATTTCCCTAATTTCTTTAATATATCAGTTACCTGGAGGGCGCTTCTCTCACGTACAATGTGCTAAGAGGAAACCATGATACATAATTTATTTTTTTACACTGAAACTTGTGTGTTATTAAGCCTTTTTATTCTGCAAATTGTGGATTCTTTTACAAATAAAAAATTACTGACATACTAATATTAGTATTTTCTCATCCCATGTCCTTTAAAAACATAATGAGGGGTTCAGCTTGAATCCATCTATCGTTAGAAAGGTTTTAAACGTACCTTGCAAAATGCATTTTCCACTAAGCTAAACATCAGAAAAAGTATAAATTGCAAATTAAAAACCGTAAACACTACATGTTATTATTTATTATTTATTTATTTATTATTATTATTTATATTATGAAATTATACAATACATTTTAAGATAATGTGTAAATATTATATTATATTTAAATAATATAATATTTATATATTTCATATAGATTTTTTAATTTTTTTATTTATTATTTAAATATTTATTTTATACTCATGTATTTGTTTTTTATTTATTTTAGACGTATTGTGCAATCCAAAGATAATATATAATAATAATCTGCATTTGATAAGATAAGATCAACTTATCAATCTTACTACCAGGATGATAAAGAAGTTTCTTTAGGTATACTTTGGGTCGAGATCTGAGAAATTCTTCTTTTTAAGGGTATTGTGGGTTGGTTTTTGCGAAGGGAGCTTAAATTGCGCATGTTTAGGATGTTTTGGAAGAAGTAGTTGGATAAAAAAATAATGTGATTGGTAGAAGGTTCTAACTGGAATTCTTTGTGAAGTCGTCCATTGGAGGTGACTATAGGGCGTTCGAGGCGGTGCAGAGGAAATTATTTTGGACTAATGCTTTACGTTTGTTGATACTCCATTTGAAAGGGCAGGTCAATTCTGGTCATGCATAAAAAAGTAGTTGCCTTATGACGGTTTTGTAAAGTAGTAAAGCGTTATTGTATGGTAATTTACCTGGTCTGCAATTGTTGTTTCAGTTGTTTTTGTTCCATTACTGTTTGTAAAACTCTATTATTTACTTGATGGTTTCATTTGAAGAGGGTGTCTTAAGACCTACATATTTTATGGGTTTATTTCGAGGGTGTCAAGTTGTTTCAATGTGATGGAGGGTGTAAGATCTAATGGAAATTATTTTGGCTGTACTGTTAGAAGGATTGACATCAATTTTGTATTTGGCTACACAGCTGTCGATTAGGTCTAGGTATAACTCAAGTTTGATTTTTGTGTTATTGAAGAAATCTGAAGATAAGATTGCTGTATCATCCGCGAATTGAGCTGTTTTTATATTATTAAATTTTAGAAGGTTGGCTACGCTCTACAAAATGTATTGGACGGGAGATAACGCAGAGCCTGGAGGTAGACCTACCTTGGCTGCTTTGAGATTACAGTAATAGTTGATAACTCTTAACTACATAAGTCCTATTCTTTCGAAAACTACATTCAATACTGAAAAGAAGTGTCCCTAATTGCTCTGATCCATTATTCAAGATGTTATATGTTGTAATAAAAGATCACCTTTAGTGAGAAAGAAATTTTAATGAAACATTTTTTAAATTGAGATTGAAGAATTCATAACAAATAATTAATGCTCAAAAGTTTATAATAAACTTTCTCAGTCAGTTCCAATTATGGTCGTGAAATTCTTACAAGAAAATAATTCACAAACTCTATTTCGAATATAATGATACTGTGGAGAATTTGTGTGCGTTGTAACAGCTAAAACATTTTCCTGCAGGAATATTATGCAGTGTGCGAGATGACAAGTTTATAATCAATACAAAAGTCTTTGTATGATAGTTGCGTCAATAATTGTTATACAAAATAAATATTAATTATAAAATTTGTGCAGAAAACAATTTCACCTCAAATTTTAAGGATACAGTCACTTATACCTGGCTATGCAAATTATGAACGCAAATGGTCAAAGAGCAAATGTAAGATTAAAAGTTTGTCCATACTATGCCAAAGTTGCAAAATAAACATCATAAAACACGTCAACTAATAATTCACCCTCCAGCAAGATCCGTACATTCAGTTATCTTGCGAACGCTTACAAAAAAAATGCAAATAATAAAAAAGGCTGCACGGGCCAGGTTTCCATTCGCACACCGCTTAAAGCAGATGACATGCCAACTTAGATACTAAGTTCTATTGCGGTAGGGTACATTGACACTCTCCATTGACACCATTTTTCGTCAGAAACGTACATGAAATTATTTAAATATTTAATATTCAGGGATATATAACAGTAAGTAATATCTAACTTTAATCACGTCCTTTGTAGGGAGCCCAAAAACCAGAATGCATGGGTGGCGAACTTCGATAATGTAGTTGTACCAGGATGTGTCGAAAAAAAGTCAAACAGTTGAAATTTTCGAAATCTAGAGGTTTAATGAAAATCTGGACCAGTGCATTATTACGAGTAATCAAACATTGTATTCCAAATACTAATATCTACCTTCAATAATGTTAGTGTAGAAGGGGCGAAACAATTTTTATCTTTTGGAATTTCTAGAGGTTTTCTCGGTTCCAGATAATTTCAGAGAATTTACTGAAAAGGGGATACATCATTTTTTGAAATTTTTCAGATAATTTGGAAATCGTCTTACGTAATTCATGTAAATTTCCCTAAAAAAATAAACATTTGTTTCAAATCCGACGGGCCACATCATCACTCTGATTGAGGATTTTCGATTTTGGTAAAAACCCTGTGAATGTTTTAGACTTCAGTATAGTCTACGAACGGTCGGATCGATGGGCCAGGCAGGCAGGCCGGCAGGGCAGGATCCCAGGCAGACATTTTGAGGATAAAACACATTTTTGGCATGAAACAAAAAACGCGTATTTTGCACAATCTACATATACAAGAAAGTAATTTTCTATGTTGACGAGGATCAAAAACTACTTAAAAGGCATTACGAGAAAATTCCGTAACCAACAAAACAGTATTGACACTTAGGCAGATTCTACATTTGTTACTCTCAAAAGCAATTGCAAATACAATGCACGCGCATATGTTTACCTACTTTTAGAGGTAAAATGTTTGTAGTCATAACATTACAAATGTGAACACTTAAAATACACTGTCTTCTCAAATTATTTCCCACAGAATAAAAGAGGTCTACTAAACACTTTACACTTTGGTGTGGCCTTCATTCTCATCGACGTTGCCACACGGAAGAAGACAAGTCAACTGTAGCGACGTAACTTTCCCGGAGTTCTTGTCGTCTTCAAACTAGTACCCAACTCCAGTGAACCATGACGTCGTTGTTTGAGAGGTCCTCGCCTAACACTTCTTAAGCTCCAACTGATCACAAAGAGGTACATGGAGCACAGGATTGATCTTTTACGTTGAGCACCAGTGACAGGGGAACAGTCTGTGTAAAGCCTTAAATGAAGAAAATTTGTCACGCTTTAGAGTGGCGTGTGCTTCGAGAAGCGGTAGACAACAATGAAAATCTTATTTAGTCAGACTACTGCTGAAGGGACATATTCGTATTCGAACCCGATAATCATATCGGTAAAAGGGCTTCTACATAGTTCAAAAACAATCATTTTCTTTTTAACTTTCATACAGTTCAGCTTTTGGTTTATTCTTTCAGTCACTTGAGGCATTACTTTTTGTGCATTGTCTTTGTAGAATTGTGAGAACAATTCGCTATTAATAAAACATTCTAGATGGATATTAGTGCTAGAATAGTTTAAAATAAATGGCTTTCATCTGTGTCTTGTGTAGAGGTAGAGTATTTACTGGCGTACATAACACCAGTGTGTTCCTCATAATATTAAAAAAATAAATTTTCGTACAGTATCGATATCAGAGTAAAATATTCCAGTAGAAAATGCTTTTTCCAACTTCGTCGCAGACATGGGTTGTGCACATTACCATGATTCGAAGGGTTGTTGTAGACTAGGAGGTAATTTTGCGTACTCGGAAAGGCGTGCCGCAGTTGCTCGAGTTCGGTGTTCAAGTATTTAATGAAAATAATCGGTACAATTCAACTCGCAATTATTCATTGATATTAATTAAGAATAATAAAGGAAAGTATAACCATGATTCTTTTTCCGACACCTTGTCCTCTAACTCCCTCATGTAACTCTCTTTAGTGAATGATATTGCCAATATATCTGGCCTGTGTTCGGTCTATGTCATCTCCGCCTGAAATACTTGCCGCTTGTCTAAAACTAGTTCCCCCCCCCATTCTGCCCTCCCCGTTTGTGCGCATTTTTGCGAAACAACCATTATTCCACACACATCCTCGAATACTT
This sequence comes from Gryllus bimaculatus, assembly GCA_017312745.1. NCBI lineage: Eukaryota > Metazoa > Arthropoda > Insecta > Orthoptera > Gryllidae > Gryllus > Gryllus bimaculatus. The sequence continues at coordinate 11,519,679 of BOPP01000018.1, read as the reverse complement.
CTTCCAAAAACTTATTATACAAAATGTATTATTACACAAAGTTTGACCGTATTAATTTTCAGTCTCCCGCCAAAGACAAAAATCTTAAAATTATTTACATTTTAAAAGTTATTACGCATACGAACTTGCTTTATTTTCCCCTGTGACTTTTATCTAGGCGACAGCCGGTTAGCCCTTCACAACCCGACGCATATTCGACCATACACTACACCTTGGATTTGGAGTCAGCAGAACGTGAGACAATTCGTGCCAACACATATGAGATACAAGGAACAAATAACAATGCGGAAAGCGGAACTCAAACCCACCACCCTTCGGACCGAAGCGGTGAGTCTGTACACGCTCTTAGCCACGTCGGCCATCCAGGTCAGCACTTACTTTATTATTCTTTAAAACTAGCTAGCTCTTATTCACCGAAAATGTTGGCGAAACTGAAAAAATAATATGAATTGTAATAGAAACATAATTAGTTTTTTAACAGACGAAACCTGATAAAACACCAGGTAATTGCCAGACCCTCACACTAGTCCAAAATGTATTTTAAGATTTTTCTTGTAAACGTGATATGTATTCATCATCCAAAGTCCTCGTGGACGATAAACCTCAGTTGTCTTAATAACTGCAGTACTACATCTATTTTCATTACTAATGTTCATAATTTACGTTAAAGTAACAATACTTATCTAACTGTCTATATGTCCCCACCCACTGGATTGGGGTTGCAGAAGGTTCTCTGCGCACATTAGGTCGCTGAAGTGCGCCCTCGCTTCGTGCCATTCTCGGCGGTTACATAGAGACGCCGAAACGTTATGACGTGGTCATAAACGGCAATGAAAAAGAATTTTCTACCACTAGAACACAAAATTAGCTTTGAACTCGTAATCCAAGAGGTCACAAAAATGACACTTTGGAGTCAATATGGCGGACCTTTTGAGCAGCCACATCGGTATGGCATACAACTGTTTCACACTTTGGCCAGCTAAGTAACAATATAGAAATAGAAGTAGCTGTATAGTCATTCCTCGAGGGCATAGTTTGTTTCGACACAAAAAAAATTGTGCAGGGCAACGCCGACATCTGCAAGCCGCCATACTTGCGTTTTTCTATTCTTCATAACACTTGCTAACTTCTCTAAAAGTTTTAGCTTCGAGATTATCATACGTGCTTTTTCTTGCTGTCTCCGGGCCTAATTTGGGAATCTCTCAAATAAAATCACATAGTGAACAATTAAGTAATGACTCAAGATTTAAAGTGCTGATGCAAGTCATCAAAATTAGTTGGCGTAATTGTTTGTATCCTCCTTTGCTAAGAGAGTTTTCGTCAAAAGAGAATTAATTTACCAAGAATATTTACAGTTATATTATTCTGACTGGTACACAAAAAATATTTGTTTTAATTGCGGAATTGTGACTTACCTGGTTATAAACATCACTTATGTGTAATTTTCATTTCTAAGGTTTGTACTCCTCATTCGTCTAAAAGATTTGAATGTTAGTATTCAGTTGCATTTTTTTAAAATACCAACGTACATTTCTTCAATGACATCTTTCTGATGAACTGTTTTTTATTGCTCAGTATGCGTTGTGAATCCCAAAGATAAATGTTTTGGTGTAGTTACAATTATAATAATGAGACACTGGTCAAATGGTCATAGACTCGTAATTAATGTATAAAGGAGTATATATTTTTTGTAATAATTGATGTATATAATTTATTTTAAATTTTGCCATCTTCAAGATTTCATTCCAGAAAAATAGTAAGTCACGTAACAAGTACGCGAGATATCACGGACACGTGTTTCATACACTACTTTTTGACACGCCGTCTTGTCGAAAAATGATTAGCAGCACCCAAAAATGTTCGCGCTCAGCGTATTATAAAATAACTTTTTCGTTTCCATTTGTAGTAATTTCAAATAGTAACGTAAATGAGTATTGCTTCGGTTGATTAATTGGCGATTCCGTGCGCGTTAACGGCTAAGTTCAGTAGTACCGTAAGTGTAGTTTTTTTTCCTTGGGAGATGGCTGTGATCTTTCCCTGCTGATGGTGAGATCCGAGGCCTACCTGTCTGCTGGCAGGGTTTTTCCTAACCAGGTATCTACCACCAGCGGGGCACCGCCTCATCCGTGACAAGCTGTAATCTACCGACCGGTCTCCTAGCCTGAGTGATAGTTATGAGCATGTAAATGTATGTATGTGCAAGTAAGGGGTGATGATAGGGAAAGAAAGTGGAAGGTATGATCGCGCGCAGTCCGTAATCCGTTCGTTAGGGCAGTTCCAACATTCTTCCGGTGTTGTTAAAAAAAATTACGGAATACTACCGAACAGAACAGCCGGCCACTTGAATTCTCCCCAAGACAGCGGGTGAAGTAGACCCAGCAATCTAGTTAGTTCCTAGGTAAAATACTATTTAATTTCATAACTATAAAAATTAACTCAGATTTGTTTGGTAAAATATTATGTTTTCTATAAAATCATGCTATGGGAATCAAAATTCGCTTAAAAGCTTAGAGTAGAATCGATTTAACGTGGAGATTTGATTATCGTAAGATTAGAAGAATTCTATGGCTTGAGATAAGCTGGTAATTAAAAAACGTGAGGTACCTGTCTCAATCAGCGATTTTACCTGTGATATAGACACCTTGCGTTGATGAACATCAAAAGATCTCTTGCAAGGACGTCTAGAATTCGATCTTTGCTAAAGACAGCTTCAATTTGAGATTCTTGGAAGGGTTTGATAGGTTTCAAAAGTGATGTCTCGTCGCTTGAAATTGGGTTTAAATGCTATTACCAAGTAAAAACTTTCGATTACAAAACTTTCAATTTTTTATTTACCTAACCATGTGAGACACTATCTGAACTTACATTCAAAAGGTTACATTAGGGTAAGTTTATAAAGACTACTATTCGAGACACATTTTGCAACCGACAAAAGTTTTAATATTCATACCAAGAACGTTATGATACCTAATTGATAACTAATGAACCTATAATTTAGGGTATTACTAAGTAAATGAGGGACTTAACTGAGAATAGTACATTATAGAGCGATGCGTAAGTAATATATTCTGAAGTGAGGTGTCGTGCAGTGTAGAACAGAGAAATAATGAAGGAAGTGATAAAAGGGTCATAGTGAAGTGAAGTGAAGTGAAGTGAATTGAATGAAGTGAAGTGCAGTGTGGTCTTAATTGAACAAAAATTCAGTGCGGAGTTAGATTATAGATGTTTTAAGGATATTTAATCTTTTATGTATTAGACAGTTTTTATATTATTATCTTTATTATTAATGTTATTTTTAATATTGTTATTATTTTTATCGTTTTTATCAGCTGATTTAATGTTTTTATGATTATTATTGTACATTATTATTATTATTATTATTATTATTATTTTCATGTTTGCTGTATTATCATATTTATGTAATTAGCAGCCACCGGGTCATGCCCATTTGAAGTTCAAATAAATTTATCTCATTTATCTAATTTAATAAGATTTACTAACTTACGTTTAATGATTTCTTTAAATAAAAACATGAATTGTTATTCAAATGTTAAATATAAGTTCCTTTCGACGTACAAAACAAGAATCGACGCGGGGACAGACACACGGGGACAGACAGACGCGGGGACAGACAGACGCGGGGACAGACAGACGCGGGGACAGACAGACGCGGGTTTTAAAATAACACTTTTTCGATATCAGGGAACCCAAAACTCTTATTTCCGTTGAAATCTCGAAATCCTTTTTACGCAGTATTACATATCTTTCCCTATACAACGTATATTACTCCGTATATACCTATTAATACGAAAAAATAAAAAATGCTTTTTGAATCACTTTTGCAGGTTTGCAATTTAAAAATCAGTTGGAAATAATGCGAGAAAGTATGTGCTGCTATAGTAATTCTTTTTTCAGAGGGGAATAAGTGTAAAATATACACAGTGTAACTTCCAATATTCAAGGTTCTATTATTGGAGAACTCAATTATCCGGGGTGCTATCATTTTATCCTTTCCTCGTAAAACAAAAGAATGCTTTGGGGGAAAATTGATTCTTCTCTTGAAAAATAAGATTGTGTGTCAAGGTCTCTAAAACTAAGACTTTAAAATCAATTAAACTAAATTTGGCATTTCCACCCTAACGTACAAGAACTTGGAGCAAATGGTTCCCCTAGAACTGAAAACGTTTCGCAGACAATTAATTGTAGCCAATTCAGGATGCCTCACAATGTCTGGGCGAACGCTTAATCATAACGGAGAAGTCACCATTTCTTCCATTATTCACCCAATGCTTTGCCTTGCTGGTGCGCAAGTGGGAACAAGTGCATTCTGTGGTGTGATTGAAACTAATTGCCGCTAGGACGCGCCGTTGCGCTGCCTACTCGCATCGCCGAATGCACTGAGCATTTGTCGTTGCAAGGCATTAAACATTTGTCGGGCTGTTGAGGTAGGTCGCCGTGGTGGTACAGCGAGAATGGACGCGCATGCTGTACCCGACAACTGCGACATGCACCTACAGCAAGTCATCAGGGACGAGTAGCGCTCGTTCAGTGGTGCAAGTGCCTGCGTTCAGTGGAAACCTGCCTCGATCAAATCCAGAGATGGTCAAGTAACGGATTCGACATAAATGTTGATGTTCTCCAGATTTTGATGTTTGTGAAAATAAATAAAAATGCTTATTAACGATTTATTAAAATCGATGTGTATATAACATCGATTGGTTTTCTTGGATGTTATTTATTAATAGAAAGAAGAATAGAAAAAAACTATAATAATTTTAAGATACAAACTGAACATTTTCAGACAAGTGTGACGAAGGGTGGAACATAACTTGGTATAGCTTTATTCAATTAATATGTATTATTATTATTATTATTATTATTATTATTATTATTATTATTATTATTATTATTATTATATAATCCAATCACAGTAACATGTTTTTTAATTGTCCTGGTAACTTTTTACTTTGTTTTGTCGATTGAATGTCAATTATATATTAATAAATACCACCATCGTCAAATTAAACCTTCTCTCGCGCACTATCTTATACATAAAAGAAAATGTTTGTTTCCTTGTTTTTGGTTCAGACTAAATACACTGCCGTACTGTTCATCCGATTGCGATACAAATTTGTCAACTTATTTCTTGTACTTCCAGAAATAATATAGACATACAACGATGGGAATGCCTGTGCACACAAACGCGTGGTTGATGATAATTTAATCTGACTCCAGCGCCCTGAAGAGAGCGCTCTACGAAACGGCGCTGGGCGCAACACGTTTCACATTGAAGTATGATTATTAAGACGTCTTCATTGCGTATTCTGCCTCTGCGATTGTGAAATGTCTCCCAAGAGAGACAGATACAGGGAGAGACAGAGGTAGATAGACGCAGAGAGAGAGAGAGAGATTGAAACAAACAGAAAGGAATAGAGAAAGAGATAGAGATAGTTACAGAGAGATACACAGAGAGAAACTGGGAGGGCGCACGGAGAGAGAGGCGGAAAGACACGGGGAGAGGGAGGGTGAGAGAGAGAGAGAGAGAGAGAGAGAGAGAGAGAGAGACCGAACACTCGCAAGAAAGCCTCATGTATTGAAATTTTTGCACAGTGAAACGTAAAACGTCATTAACAATCAAGTGATCAGTAGCATGTACAGTACAATATATTGGAATAGCGACGTATTGCCAGGTCCACTAGTCATTAATATTAAAGGCAATGAAACAACTTTTTAAAAACATTGTTTAAAATTTCGATGGTGTTTTTCGACGACGTATTAATAGCATCGATATATTTATTTTCAACATGAACGATTTGAAACATCATTGTTATTTGGTAATATTGCACCCCTAGTCTGCATCTATACCAGCACATATCTCGGTGTCAGCTGGAGATGCATTTTTAAAGTGCAAGATGACTATGAGCTAGTGCTAATGAGATACGTCAGTGGATTCTGCATCAACAGGGCGACGAGAACGCCTTCTCTCGCTATCTATGGACTAACGAGCCTAAAAGTTGATACTGCACACAACTATGCTCTAAGATGAAAAATTAATATTTGGTCCAACATACTCTGTGACCATAAAGTAGGTACATGTGTGTTCCTTTCGAACGCAAATACTGCGTCGTACCTCTCGCCGTTCTTCCAGAATTGCTGGAATCCTAGCTCCTTGCGCGTAGCACCAGAATATGGTTCTAGCGTGACAGTGCAGCGGTACCCTGCAACCATTAGATACGCACGCTTCTAAATGTCAGCCTTGCAGACAACTGGACTGGCCGGGAAGATCCCTTCGCTTGGCCGCTAAGATCGCCGGACCTCACAACCATTCATTTGTTTTCCTCCCAGGTTTACTTTCAGAATCGTGTAGTATATGTGATGCAACTGACAGAAGGTCTCCAAGTCCACTCGTGTACGCACGGCTATCGCTAAACTGAACTCCGATGTATTGGTGCTTGTGCCGAGAAGCACTACGGCGTGTGTCCTCGCATGTTATCATATGCGTATTTTAACCAATATTCCTAAATTTCTGTAAAATGTATATGTGCATGATTTCGTGAATGGGTTTCACATGCTGTATATCCCCTATGTTGTTTTTACATTGTTTGCATGACCTGGTTATTCCATTCCACAATCCGCCGGCAAGGGTAGCCGCCCCGGCGGCACTTCGTTTTTGCGCCCTTGCAAAAGACAAAAACCTATCGGTATACCGAGCGCTGCCAGGTCCAGCGACCGGCAGTAGAGTAGGCCCCCAAAAAACAGACTTTCCTCGTCGCGCAGCCGGTGACAAATGTGTTTTTATATTCCGACCCTGAATTTTAAAGCCCAGTTAGGCATAATGAGCAGTGAAGCTGTGTGTATCTGTCCCTTTAGGACTATATTTACGTGAATTTTACACAGAAACCTATGAGTAGTAAAGAACGAGTACAGATCTGTTCAAATTATTAGAACCAATATTCAGTTTGCAATATATTTTATTTATCAAGCAACAATTCACTATAAATCGTGTATTACCTACACCAAATTAATTATAATGAGCATATTTACCTATGATTGAAACATACATATTTCAAATTCAATAAATAAAATCTATATTTAAATTAAAAAAGAGTAATATAACAGAACGTACTAATTTGACTTTCACGAACAGTCATAAAAATTAGTATTTAGTTTTTTACGATAAAATGCAGTCTTTTTGGCATGCTTTTTACAAGTTTCATGCACTTGAGCTTCAAATCAACGATAGTGTACGATAATGAATTAATGTCATTAATCAAATGATGCTTGGTTGAAATGTTCTTCACCTTATTTCTAATGAAGCTTCAAAGGTTTTCTATGGGTTCATGTCAAGATTGTTTCCCGCACATGGATGAATGCTAAAATAGTTTTCCGAGGAAAGAAAGAATGTATGATGGTTTTATACGTAACTTGATGACAGGGTGCGCCGACTTGCATGAACGCGTACGGTTCTTCATTAAACCAGGTTGCTGCCTTTTCCAGTAGATCTTCCTAACGAACACTTAAGTATTTGTCTTGTTTCATCATTTCCTCTATGATATAGTTTTTACGACACACGGAAATCATTACGCCCCACACCATAACTGATACTGGAAGTGTATCGGTTTAATGTGGTAGATCAGTTGAATGGTTTTGTGGTAGATCAGTTGAATGGACGTATTTAAATTAGGTAATTTTAAAGTATTATACGTTAACAGTGCAAAATGGGATGGAAGATGATTTCCCCTCGTTAAAGTTGCAGTTGTTAAAATTCGTCTGGGAGAAGGTATCTATTCAGAGAGGCATATTGTTAAGAGACTCAGGGCGACGAGAACGCCTTCTCCCGCTATCTATGGACTAACGAGCCTAAAAGTTGATACTTCACACAACTATGCTCTAAGATGAAAAATTAATATTTGGTCCAACATACTCTGTGACCGTAAACTAGGTACATGTGTGTTCCTTTCGAACGTAAATACTGCGTCGTACCTCTTGCCGTTCTTCCAGAATTGCTGGAATCCTAGCTCCTTGCGCGTAGCACCAGAATATGGTTCTAGCGTGACAGTGCAGCGGTCCCCTGCAACCATTAGATACGCATGCTTCTAAATGTCAGCCTTGCAGACAACTGGACTGGCCGGGAAGATCCCTTCGCTTGGCCGCTAAGATCGCCGGACCTCACAACCATTCATTTGTTTGTTTTGTCTGTTGAGAAGTTAAAATACTTTCATATTTTGACGTCTCAGCAGATCGACGTCGATCATATCTGAAACATGCGTCAGATGTAGTGATGACTCGTTACTAACGCAGATTTCTTCCAGTCTTAACACGACTATTGTTTCAGACTTTACGTCATTTTGACGCATTTATTTGCGTGTGTTTTTTTATTGTTTCGTGTGGGGTATCGTGATTATATGCCCTTTCCACAGTTTCGTTCACTTCCTGGGGGAACACGTTCTCTATTCTCAACAAACTTTATAATTAATTCTCTAGAAGTAGCTTTTCTCTTCTTCAGAGCCATTTTCTAATGCTCTGAGGAGAGAGCTTTGGTTTTCGCTCACATTTTTCTACTCACTTTTGTTGATATGTTTCGTTGTATCTCATTTCAAAACAGACACTACCACCGGATTTATTACGAGTCTCTTAACAATATGCCTCTCTGAATAGATACCTTCTCCCACACGAATTTTAACAACTGCAACTTTAACGAGGGGAAATCATCTTCCATCCCATTTTGCACTGTTAACGTATAATACTTTAAAATTACCTAATTTAAATACGTCCATTCAACTGATCTACCACAAAACCATTCAACTGATCTACCACAACAGGCAAAGTCGGCGAATAACTTTTTTTTTAAAGAAACGTCAGAATGTAGTGTATTCACACACAAAACCACACCTCTACTATCGCACGCAGAAGCCATTTGCAGTTAATCGCTATAGTTTTCTTTCTTAATGTGAATTAGCGACATTTCTCTTTCATAAAAGTTGCTATTAGAAGGAAGATGGAAGGAAAATACTTAAAAATGTTTTCAGTGCCATAGGAATCGGCCACTTTATCAATAAATCGTAATTACAAACTGTTTTGTTATAATTAATTTCTTGATCAGATCTGTAATTCCGAGACTTGTGTAACTCCTAACCTGGCGTGTTGCATTTAACAATATTTGGTGACGTTTTACTCTCGCCCTATTCCACTCCGCGAACGGCCTCCTACGCTGAAAGCTCAAAGAGGTTTCTTAATCTTATAAACAAAACCGGGAAAAGAAGAGAAAGTTGTTGACTAGAACACACACTTGTAAATTATGCGGTAGTTCGTAATACGGAGACAAGAGAGAAGTATTCTCTGAAGCGTGGATCGGATGGCAATCCTGATATGAAAGAGTGCAACGCAACGGTCATATATCCATATATTCACATGTCACATAAGGTAGTATATTGACGAGACAGTCATTACAGAGAGTTTTTCTGATATACAGGATGAGTCATCTCTTGGATGAGAAGCTATTCACCGTTCTCTAGCGAATCCACCAACTGAGTTCCTAAGGAGCAAAAAAATTGCCATTGCAGCAACACTGACCTGGAGGTCCTAGGGTTGGAATCCCGATGGTGGGAGATTTTTCGGCTTTAGATAAATAGCTATGTCGAATTCAGCCATTGCATGGGGATTTCTAACTGCGGCTGCTTTGATTGGTATTTTTTCGTGATTTCTCCAATCGAGTCCACGCTAACGCCAGGACAGTATCATAACAACGGGGCAAAGGACCGCGTACGAACTTTCATTCCTCATCCTTCTCTCCCCTCCCCTTAAACACACAGCATGCTTATATGCACTACATTACCACATTTGACGAGAGATCGTCGAGTTCAACAAAGAAAAGCTTCTTATTCCATTTTGCTAAAAAACGCTTCGCTTACTGCATAACCCTATTTTCGACTGATCTTGCTTCCTTTCGGCCCAACGAATTCAAATTAAATTTTTGGGAATAGTTTACACGAAGCCCGGAAAACTATTGCGAACTTTTCTTGCAAAAATTGGGAAATTTACTCCATTTTTCTTTAAATTTTTGGTTTGAAAAGAAAACTAAGCTTATTAAAATGGCATTGTTCCTATTTTCATTAAAAAATTTGCATTTTTGAAAATTGCGAATGTTTAATTTTTTTGTACACTGCCTTACAACTACTGCATTAAAGACGGAATATTTGATTACAATATTTTATTGATGATAGACTTGTTAATGACTTTCATTCATTAAAATTGCGAAAATATAAAGAACTATATTAATCCGATTTTTTCAAAAAGTAATCCCAATGTTTCTTTAATTATTTTTAGCATCCATTGGTTAATAATCTGGGAGAGACCGATTTTCATTCATATCTAAGAAATTCCGAGAATGCCAAAATTCCAGAAATAATTTTTTTTGTAACCCCCTACTACTAAAGGAATATTGGTTTAAATGAAATTGTTTTTAAAGATTAGAACTCCAGATGATACTTGTACATTTTGTCATGTGAGGGGTTTTGGATTACCGTTGAATGAAATGGTGATAATTTTCTAAAAATACAGATGGATGAGTTATTCAAGAATGGGACCAAATTTATTCTTATTTATTTTCTCGAATATAATACACTTATTAATATTAGTGCAATTTTCCTTAGAAAGTCTAAAATGACTAAAGTTGAAAAAATTCAACTCTTATTTTATTTTCTTGTATTTTGAAACCTTTAGTACATTAATACTGATGCTAATATTGTTTTTTAATGCGTCTTATGGCTCGTCTTTAAAAAATTTCTTGCACACTATTTTTTAAATATTAGTGCTTATCGAGTGATTTTGAGTTTATTCAAGAGAATTTTGAAATCGTTTATAGTCACTGTTATTGTAAATATGTTTGCTGGCCTTAATCCAGGCGGCGGTATACTATTAGGCAAGTGGTCTAGATCAGGGCTGGACAGGACAACGGCACGCGAAGGAGTCCGCCCTGCCACTTCAGAGCCTTACTCTAAACGCCCAACTCCGACGCCTTGATGCCTCAGCGTTGAGGTGCATATCGTAGTCGACGTAGATACTGATCTTTTTAAACGTTTGTGAGGTAAAATGAACTCTATGGAAGAAATGAATACAATTAATTCAATGACTGAAAGCCATTTTGATTTAAATTTTTCAATTATAAAATTAAAAGATTTCTTTTAAAACACGCCCTTCCATTGCTTGTATGTTCATTTCGCGATTCGCCTAAACATAGCAAATATTACATATTTACTGGAGCCATTGCAAGTAAACGTGAATATAACCTTTTATACCGCAACGGATCCAGCAAGAATTAGGCAAATCCATCCTGTCCCGAGTGCATTTTGTTTGAAAGCCGACTTGCACAGCGGTGACGCTGTTGAAGTTGAACTTTATCTTTGCGTCCTATACATTCTGTCTCAATATCCGTAAGAACCTTAACTATTTCGTTGTTTCTGTTTATAACTATATTTGGACCTGTTCGAGAAATGTACCTTATAGTGGAGAAACATTCCATAGCTTACTTTATAACAAATTTAGTTCAAGTGTTTGCTACAATTTTCATTAGTCCGTTCCGTTACTGAACAAACCGTGCCATATTTTTCAAAATAAAAACAGTCTGTTAGCTCGCTGTTACCAGACCAACCTGTTTCTCTACTGAATTGCGTGCTTCCTCTGAATTTCTTGTGGTTTAATTTACACATGTACTGCGGTAACATGAATAGCATGCGTAAAATATCAAAATATAGAGAAATTACCTTAAAAAGGGACCGCTTTGCCAGTTACTGTTTAGGCACTGCTGGCAACATAACTACAGGTTATGTCCATGCCCTCGTTTTGTCAGTGTGATCATTTACTGTTAGCTCATTTGTAAAATGGGTTCATCACTATCTCTTGCAACATCATCGCCCTGCATGGCGTTCACTTGCTTTCAGACCTGTCAAATTGGTCCCACCTAAGAGTAACTCCACTTTACCAACATTCCCAGAGGGCTGGAACGTAGTAAGTAATACAAGTGATTACTAGCCTCATTTCTCGTTCTTTTGGGAAGTTTGGCCTGTTTTGTCGTTCAGGAGTGGTTTGCATTCTATCACGCAAGGCATGTCAATTACATTCCGGCAAATCGTAAAGAAATTGGAGTGGTACTGCAAAGTCTGCCATATTTTGAACACAGTACGCCCTATAAATCTCTTTACAAGGGTTATAATTACCTCATTTACTACCTTCTTTACTATTAATTCTCCTTGTGCGGACTTAGATATTGCAACAAGAAGTAGAAACTGACGATATAAATTCTAAAAGTTTCTGAAGTAACAACTTTACACGCAGAAATAAAGTTCTTCGTCATATGAGTACGATTCAATTTTGGGATATAGAAAAGTTTTTATGACCAATGTTCCGTTTGACTCACACTGCATTTGTATCCAACACCTGTGGCCACAGAGACAAACTCTTAGGCACAAAAAACTCAAAACTCTCAACAGCTGTAATATCACACTGGCGCGTTACCAAATAATTCTTTGTGATATCTCGTAAGTAGTAGCATTTATTTTTCAATGTCAAAAGTTGTCCTTCCATTCCTGTAATCAACACAAGACTTGACACACTTTGGTCAAGGTTTCTGAAGGTAAGAAAATAGTTATTGTTAAATGAAAATTATTGTAGATGTCAGTGATTATGATATTCTTCACACTGTAATATCTTTTTCACACTTCGTTGAAATACACGTCGGCACAATTTTGTGCAAAAAATTGTGAAAATAAAGTTTTGACTAGACATCAAATTATGTATTAATATGTAATTCCTAATGTTTAACCTTCAACATAATTTTGTTAATTTGTAATGTAATTTATCATGTTTAAACTTCAACATAAATAAATAAAACGGAGTCTAAAATGGACAAACATAAAAAAGTGACTTGTTAAACAAGTTAATTGATTCTAATGGACAAATTATTATCAGTTGATATTGGTTGTTCTTTTATCTTTCAATTGCTAACGTAATTTTCATGGTTAGAAAACATTAACTTTTACCTTTTTATCAGTACAAATAAAACCACGGCATATACGGGATACCAGAATAAAGATAGCTATATTTATTAAGATATAAATTTGGAAACGATAAATAGGCGTGATATGTAACGTCAAGAACTGGCATTGATCTGTATGAATGTTCCGGCGATTTAACTGGAAAATAAAAAAAAAGTCTTCATTCATTATACTCCTCTTTCTCTAGTTCCAGAAAAAGATATCGCGCCCTTCCCCTCTCCGCGCACGAGGCCGCGCGTCGCCTTGGGGGCCCAACAAAAGACTACTGAAAGCGGCTCGTTAAGTTTACTTCCCGAAACCACAAGGTAAATGGTACCCCGCACCTCATATCACGGGATTATAGCAATATCGACGTCACGCCGCAGGTCGTCGCCGCAGCCCCACGGCTTGGCGCGGGACGGGGCGGCACGGGATAGGGGGAGAGTTGGGGGAGGGAAGGGCGTCCGGGCCACCCGCCGCCAACATCCGCACCGGCGCTCGCAGCGCTGCCGTCGCCGCAGAGGCCGAGTCGTTCCCGTGGCCGCGCCGGCCTCGCCGACTCTGCTTGCGCTGACCACAGCGTCAGGGGGCGCAACAACATTCTGATTTACGTTCAACGTCCGTGCGGAGGGGAATATAAAATTATTTTGTGTATTTTTTGTCCGTGTTAATTAGATTATGTTGATTTTATTTATTTCATTGCCTGTGTCGGTGGCTCTTAGAGATTCGGCCGGTGCCCGCTGAGACTAGGTTCGATTCATTAAATGATTCAGAGTCCGGACTCATCAACTACAATAGTAATTAACCCCGTAAGTGTAGAGATTGTTATATCCTGGGAGGCGGTTGTTCCTCTTCTCGCTAGAACGTGAGATCCAACGCCGAACCACACGTCAGCTTGCGGGTTTTCCCCTAAAGATACCTCACAGCGGTGCACGACTCCAAGCGAGACAAGCTCCAAGCTCCCGGTATATCAGGTGGTGTAATGTAGTGAAGTGTATGCATGTATGAGAGAGAGAGAGTGAGTGAAAGAGAGAGAGAGAGAGAGAGTGAAAGAGTGATTGGATGTAAAAGAAAAAAGGGACAAGAATGAGGAAGGTAAGATCTCGAGCGGTCTGAGACTTTTTTTCACTCACTAGATATTGTATTGGGCATTGGACGAGAAGTTCCGGCATTTGCCTGGTATTGGTCAAAGAAACCACGAAAAAATACCGATATGAGCAGACTATAATTCTCCTCTTCAGAGTTGAATTCGACATAACTATTCAGTTAGTATCAAATATCCGCCAACTGTAGAGCATTTCGGACAGTGACACTGCAGAAGCAACAGCAATATTGCATCTGTGCCATCGTGTAGCCGATCTGTAGGTTCGTGTCGACCGTACGTCATGGACTTTCCAAAATATTTTCGTTCGTTCTGGGGATTGAAACGAACCTGAAATCTGCGTGACTGCATCAGAACGTTATTGACAAAGCAATAGTACAAGTTGAGCTGCCTAGCAATTAAGGGCAACTGTCACATGTGTAACTTCTACACATGACATTTCTCACTCTATGATCATTGGCAGTAGGTATTATCTTTAATCCCTAGATGCTTTAGAAGCTTATAACATTAATTCTGAGACATTCTGTAAAGCTTGATAGAATAATATTGTACTAGGATTTCGGTAAACAACAACATACGATTCATTTTTGAAAGTTGTTATCAGTAGCGACTTCTCGTACCATTGCTAATCGCTGCACTTTTACACAACCCACCTATAATCATAAAACAATTATATAATACTGTATCGTACTTTAGAATTGTATACTTTAGATTCAATGTAATTCAATAATTAAGATATTACGGCAATATCGATTTATTAAATCAATATGGAATCAAAGAGCGCTCTTTTTTTACACCTGGTTGCAAGCCAAGAAGCCGCATTATTGTGACATTCCTTTTATGGATGAAGAACAATAGAAAGCTCGAGTCTGCCGACAATTAAGAGCTTGCAATTAGGTTCTGTCTTTCTGGGCGCATTTTAGTACGGAAACGATTCACTGATAGCGCCCCGGACTGGCAACGCTGAGCTCTGAGGACATTATCCACCTGCTCCGAGGAACTCTGGAATTCCAGTTTTTGTCTTCGTCTAAACAGACCACATTATATACACAACATAATTTTATTAATTTGTGCGTCACATTTACACGTTCTAATTTGAAATTTATTTCCATCACATAAAGGCCATGAAATGACAAGGCCAAGAAAGACAAGAAAACAAATGAAGGAAAATAAAAGAGAAAGGCAAGGTGCCCGCTGGTGGTATGAAACTGTTATCCTTACGATTTCCTGCGGCTCCTCTGCACTTTACTTGATTTCTCGATCCGAAACGTATTGCCGATAAGATGATAGCAAGTGCCTACTAACAGTATGAAGTAAAACATTTTTTGTATACCAGCATTGTATTGACCTTTTCTATTATAATAAATCGTCATAAAAGGGCATTTTACTGCACAAATGACGACGTATTAGCATTTTACGGCACGAAAGATTGCGTTATCACATATTCAGCAAATGGCAGCGAGAAAATGAGGGAAGGTAGCGGTAAACGGAACAGCCGACCATCATTTCTAGCACAGATGTCAAATACCCCAGACGTCACAATAAAGTTGTTTCGCAAAATTGTTCGATTTTCTTATAAATTTATAATGCTGTTATACAAAAAATAGCAACTTGTTTATAATGTTGCTTTATTGCACGAGTATATGGTTTGAAAACTAGCGACGTTAGGAGCGAGTTTTTACATTTAATAATAAAGCTTAACGTTACAAACTAATTACATAAACTACTGTTAATCAATGAATCGGACCTAAAGTGAGGTGTGGGCAACTCGAAAACGACAATTTTGGCGAGAAGCGCACGACCCTCGGAGCGGCGAGCGCCTCGAGGGATTTCGACCGCCGCCGTCGCGGCGCACTTGAGGGCTCTCCGCTCAGCCTGCGCCTGCGCCCAATCCGCACCCGGCTGCCTTGCAAGGCATCGCCCGTTACTTCAGATACGGCACCCTAATCGATCATCCCACGACCTTGCTAATCCCGTACTCGGTCGGCAAACGTGACGTGATGCACTCACAAAATATTATGGACAATATTGATCAAAATGTATTCGCACCAACACAAAACATCATGTATTTTGAAGTGATCATTTCACAAGATTTAACATTTTTCTGATGCGATAAATAAAAATGTGTTGTTTACATAAGTTAATTTAATATTCTTTGATTCAACGAATCAAGGGTGTCCGTTGAGAAATTTTTAAAATAGATTAGCATTTCGCTTCAACCTGAATTAAAATGAATTGTGATTTATTCATATTGATATGTTACTTTACATGTGTTCTGAATCGTTTGAAATATTCAGAAGAATTTTATTCAAGTGAATGGAAGAAAGAGGCTCATAAATCATCCCCCTCAACAGTTACATTATCCATTGGTGGAAATCCGATTTCAACCTTGCTTTGTTAATAGCAGCATTACAACTAGCATTTTGTAGCTGTTTCTCTATTACTCTATTTCTGCTATAGCTGTTTCTCTATTTCTGCTTGCTGTATGCGATAGGTAGAAAAAAGAAATTCAGCGATCTAATGTGTATGGTTTTGTGCGCAATAAGGGCAGTAAGATAATTTTGCATTGTTTGTGAGTGATCACAGGATCAGAATTTGCCCAACTCCGTGAAAGATATCCGAAGTTTTGAACAACTCTTGTGAAGTAATCTTATTTCATTTAGATGTTACTTTATTTCCTGTTTTATATTGAATATATAACTGGTACTCCCATACTACCCAAATGAACGATGAGAGACTTGCGTAAAGAAGATTTGAATTATATTCCGACCAGCAGAAGAAATGTTGAAAGAGCAAGAATAATATGAAGTGATAACGTATATTGAGGACCGAGTAGGTAACTAGTCCTAATCCTTGTAGTTGAAGTATAACATAACCCGAGTTGCTCTCAAAATTTTCAATTCATTTTTAGCAGGAATTTTCTCCTTAATTAGCATATTAGAAACAAAATCAGTATCACAGCTAGTTTGATGAAAATCGTACAATTCCTTAAATTATTCAAAAGTAATTGAATTGGATCTAGTTTTCGTTTCTAACTGTATTAGGAGCATGAAATGCCCAATACAATATCTAGTGAGTGAAAGAAAGTAGACCCTCTGGGTCAAATGATTTAACGAATGGTAGAAGCGATAATGTGTTTTAGAACAATGATGAATTTCACAGGCAAGCGAAACAATAGGATTCCGGGGTAGCGTAGTTTCTTTACACTAAATAATGCTTTATTCTGGAAAAGTCATACTCATTAATTTCAAATTCACTGATAACAAAAAGAAGATAATCTGAAATTCAGTCAAGGGTCTCTCCAGGCCCAATGACTGTCATGTGTGTTCACTTTAGAAAGTAATGAAGGTTCATTTCAACAACGTCCTTAAAATTGGGTTCACAAAAGCTCAAAAGCAGGAAATTTTATGTAAGAGGTGCTAGACATTTTATTTGCATACACTGACACCTTCTTGTAAGGACATTTTTTATAGCGAAAGTCTAACAGTAAACGATCAGATCTCAATCAGATTTTCTTCAGAGATTCAAGTTTTGTCGGTTCATACGACAAATTTCGAAACTGCGTCTAAACATCAAATGTACATTTCCCCCTGAGTGTTAGATAAGGTTTATACACTGTTTAAAGTACATAAACAAAACAAAAATTAAATCTCCAAAGAGATATTTACCACAGGTTGTGAAACAATAGATCGATGCTGAAACTTGAATGCAGCGAGTTTCTGCAAAACAGTTCTTGGTGGTTGAGCAATAACTCATGATGCACAAATTAATGTAATCAAACACTTTTTAGAGTAATAAAACAAGTAGAAAATGTAGTAATATGCCTGTTCGCATAAATGGCGATATGGTTGACTTCGATCTTGCAAGCCTTCGTCTAGATAGAATAGTAATTTACATTATAAGAATAGAAAGTGGATAATTCTATGACTAGGCGGACAGATTCCGGACGAGGTAGATAGACCAAGTCTAGGAATTCGTGACGTGGAAAGTCACTTTGGCTCTGTGATGTACAATATATTATCCGAGATCTTAATTTGCAATTTGACAATTTAATTAATGCAAATTGACAGTGTGATATACAAATTTAATTGGCGATCACGAGAATATACTTCATATTTTTCCGTCCAGAGCTTGGTACGTATTTTTTCTAATTGCTGACTGACAGTTGAATGGTAATTGAAGAGGATATTGCGCGGGATTTGCAATGGAGGAAAACGACGTTTTCGACATTTTATTTGGAACTTCAGCGGATATTTGTAACAAGCAATAGCGGGTATTTTAGATTTATTGCCAATAATATCCAGTGAACAGTATGAAAAATAATAATATTTTTTTGTTATTGGAAAGTCAAGATAGAAGTTAACATCATTACTGGGATCGTGTTCGTAGCGTTTTGCGGAAATTAGAGAAAAAAACGAGCAGTCAATATTGTGTAGTCGCAGTATTGGATACTGAAAGCGTGCTTTAGTATTAATGAAAGTATAGACATTAGCAGATTTGTAATCAATAAATAAATAGTGTACTATAGTTTCTTTAAAATAATATTTACGATTTTTATTATAGACTTTTAGGATCTAATAGATATTTTTTCCTTGGGAAAATTTTTATCAACGAACTAAATACAGTTGAATATCTTGATGCGAATAGTACCTTTCAATACGCTGCTGTTGGCAAGATCACCGAATGTCCTCTTAGTAATAGTATGAAAACTATTTCCGGGACGCTTCCAGACTAGTGTTGAAAAAATTTTAACTTTCATGCCCGAATGTCTACGTTTGCGTCATTTTCCAATGGTCTCTGATAAAAGTGTTTTGTTTGGTTTGAGACTATTTTCTTCTGATTTTAGTTAATTTATATCTTTCATTTCATTGATAGTAGATGACTTTTAATAATGTCTTAATACAAAATAAATGAAGATCACAAATGATGAAACTGCAGTGACCGGCACGAAGCCGTTTAAATCGGGCACCGACACTTCAAATCCAGCTCCGAAACTAGTTTAAATCGCGCCAACTAAAAAATTGCGGAGCATAACGCGCCAAAAGTTTGCACGCGTCTTCGTGGCAAGCAAATCGGAGCTTGCAGAGATTTCATTGAAAAGCACACGATCGCCTCTATATAGAGTATCGTCTCGAACATGAAACTGAATATAAAATTAAAGGAGAACAAAGAAATCCCGCATAAGCATTTTTGTCTCATGACATGGGTGTTGTAGCCCATTCTTTATTGCGCAGTTTGAAAAATAAAACTAATAGAGAGGAATTCAAATTCGTATCGCCTCCTGACACCGCAGCTATCAAAATTCATATATTTTAGACTTCAAAATTAAAAAATACTACAAATTTCCTTTCATTTATTAGAGTAATTTCTCAAAGTGATTTCTGTTTATCTCCACACAAAATTGAAATCGATGGATAATTGATTGCCACTCCGCAAAAGAATCCGGAATCCCAGGAATTGCTTGCTCAGCAGTTAGAAATCAGTAACAAAGCACTGTCCCCTTCACAGGCCTTGCATAACTACGCGTTCTATTTGGGTTGGAAAAATGGACCTAAGCAGGTAGGATGTGACGAGGGTGTTGGTCACACAATCGATTCTGCCCTTCAACACACCTGTCATAAAAATTGCTCATTATGGAAATTACGCATAGCTTGTGCGCAAAGAGCAGGACTACTATCGAGTTGAAGCATCGTTTACAACGGTACAAGTTGGTTCAAGAAGGATTGGTTAAGTTTGTTGTAAATTCTGTAGGTTCGTTTCGCTGTTTAGACGTAGCGCGCGTGCGCGTGCCTTTGCGCATGCGTGCGTGCGTGCGTGCGCGCGCGCGCGCGTGTGTGTGTGTGTGTGTGTGTGTGTGTGTGTGTGTGTGTGTGTGTGTGTGTGTGTGTGGGCGCGCGCGCGGCAAATGGATTTTCCTCGGCGCAGACGTACTGACTATTTCTGTTCAACAGTCCTACTAAATATGACATCGTAAGAAAACAACATTAGGTTTGTGAATTCCGTTCGTTCATCTATTGCTGGGAAAACGTAACTGTTCCCGGCGACAATGATCATAAGGGACGAGGCTCTGCTCACGCATGAACATAAACGTTTTCTGCTTGCGTGCAGCTCTCTATAAGAGACATGCGACTCTACCATGAGCCCTAGTGCTCGCTGAAGGACGCGAATTAACTCGCGCCAAACAATTATCTTCGAATTAATGGGTGCGGATGTGCCCCAACCTGACGTTTGAGTACAACATGGCAAGTTTCTCCGTCCCGGCGAAACACAGCAGCAAACGTTCTAACACTGGGCAATTGCCTATCTTAAATATTTAGCAGCATAGTATCCTTTCAATGCTACAAGGCCAAATCCTGGATTCCACGTACCCAAATACATGGCAGCATGTCCTCTACAGGAAGCGGCAGTATAAAAAGCAGGAAATAATGCATTCCACAGTACATAACTAGATATTACAGCAATATACATGACTATTAGATCTTAGAACGGTATGATAATATTGAGACAATAAAATGACCATCAACAGAGAGTAGAAAAACCTAATGCAAATTTGTCGAATACAACACACGCTGAAAACGACCGCTGTCCTGAATCGCCCATTGCTGAGTGTCAGACATCCAACACTAACGAGCAATAACACTTTCGTCCTGGTTCAATACACGACCAACTCAAGACCGCCCGTGGCAGCGGTATTAGATGCGCTTTTCGTTTTCTGATTTCCAGATTTCTTTCTTAAATTGCGCTCTAAGGTTAAATTTCTTGTAATTGCCCTGTTTATCCCCCCTTTACGGCTGTGAACTCATTCCTGATACACCCTCCATAACCTGACGTCTGTCGAGCCACTCAATTACGAATCTCACGTTCTAAGAGTGATTTGTATTACGACTTACGGCACTCATTGTCACTCAAAACGAAAAGCACCAAAGAAATCAATTTTCTACTAGCATATTCCATCTCAAATCCTTCTGCGATCTAACGCTAATGTTTAAAAATCTTGTCTTCAAACAGACCTGTAAATTTGTGCGATTTCAGCGTACGTCGGTTAAAACTCGCAACCGGTATGCTACCTGAGTCGGCACGCAGCATCTGTATCGTCCTAAAAACTGCTCAGAATATGCTATCAAATCGCGATCACCCTCGGGCAGTACGGCGAACGAGCTTATCGAGCACTCACTATCTTCTTACCAAATTCTTTCAGAAATTTAGTATCAAATTTTTAACCCAATTTCCATCTAGAAGCACAAGTTTTAAATATTTTCTCCCTCACATTTTAAATACACTCTTGACAGCTTGGTTCATATATTGGCCTCTGAAGTCACCATTGCCCATCTACCATTCTCCAAAATGGCATAAATCTCGCTGCCACGTTTGATGCATTCTCCCTGTGCGCCTACCGTTCTCGACCACCCGATGGCCACGCATCACATAGCACGCATTGCTGTGATTCCCTTATGATCATGCACGCCCTCGTCAGCTTAACAGCCTGCTCCACACCCGCCTGCAGAGCTACCCCATGCTCCTGTCCACTGTGTCTGGTCTGCATGTCCCCAAACGCTCTGCCTTGTGCCCTCTCTCTCCACCTCTCATTCGGACACTCTCTCACTCTCTCACTCGGACGTTGCTCTTAGCGCCCAAGCCTCCCACAACAACACCTCTATGCATGCCGCTTCGCGCCACGGGTCTCCGGCGCTCTCGACGCTTGCATATCTTCCGCACTACCTCGAGCGTACGCCATCTCCACAGCTGCCTGGCGCAACACCTTAAATAGACACGTGACCGTGCCCACTTACCCAGTCTCATAGCTCTCATGGCCAATACAAACCCCACGGCAACAACCGACCGCATCACTCCTCTGGCCCTGATCTCACTGCTTCCATCTCGCGCGACGCCCCTCCGTCTCCGCTTCCTGAGTCGCACCAGCGTCTTTGCTGTTCCGGCTTCCCATA
>BOPP01000018.1:11461461-11497519 GCA_017312745.1 Gryllus bimaculatus | reverse complement strand
CGCCCACGCCGCCCTCCCGCCCACGGCACCCCCTCTCCGGCCACGCGCCCCCTCCCGCCACCGGCGGCCCCCCTCCCCGCCCCACCGGATACGCGCCCCCCCTCCCCCGCCACGCGGCCCCCTCCCCGCTACGCGCGCCCCTCCCCACGCGCGCCGTTCCCCGTTAATTCGCGCCGCCGCGCACCAACCCACTACCAGCGGCCGTCCACCGCCCCCCCGGCGCGTCCCCGCTCTCGCGCAGCAAACCAACCGACCCGCGTCACTCGAAGGCCGTTCTGCCAAACCGCGCTGACCTTCGCCTGCCCGCAAACCATCCCCAACCCAACCCCCCAACCGCCGTCCCTTCCACACGTTGCCTGTCCTGCCCGGGCCCGTTACTGCTCTCCGCCAAGGGCCTTCTTCCACCGCCCTTTCCGTCCCCGCCCCGGCCTGCGCCGCCAGCGGGCCGCGCCGCATTGCTACCTGCGGGCCGCTCGCTCGTACGCTGGCAGCGGCGACGCCGTGGGGCGGGCAACCGTCGCGCAATCAATTTGAAAAAGCCCACCCGCCGTACGCTCGCCCCCGCCACCCGTTCCGCCGCCGGCGCCCTGCGCCCCGTGCCCCGGCACCACCCCTTCGCCCCCGGCCCGCCTTACCCGCGCAGGCCACCGGCGGCGGCCGCCTCGCCCCTCGCCTTTCCCGGCGCCCCGCACCTCGCGGGCCCCGCTACGCCCGGCGCCCATGGGGTGGCGGTGGCCGCGGGAGAAGGCGTGGGCGTCGGAGAGAAGGGGCCCCGGGCGGGTGCAGGCGGCAGCGCGACGGTGGAGGACGAATACGACGCCCACCGCCCAACCGCCGCGCGTCGGCACGTGCGAAAGGCCCACGTGGGCGGCGGGGGAGGCAGGGCGGGCAAGCGGGGGGCGGGCGCGCACCCTGGGCCCGGGGGCCCCCCGCAGAGGCCACCCTTCCCGCGCGGAGCCGGACACCGGCTTTGCCTCCCCGAGCAGATCGAAAAAGCCTCGGCCTGCCTGACTCAATCAGGACGTCGCCGCACAGCGGGGGCCGGGCCCGCGAGGGCGGGCGCGGCGCGGCGGCGACGGAGGGTGGAGGCGGGAGGCGTTGCGCCGAGGGGCGCGGGGCGGCCCGGCGGCGCGCGGCGCTTCCTCCCGAACGATCATGGCCTCCTGTCCCACCGCGCGAGGAGTAATCGATCGGCAGTGGGTAAATACCGATTCGCGCGGTTCGGGCCGGCCGCGGCCGGTCCACTGCCGAGCAATTCTCCGCAATATCATGCCGTCGCCTACAGGAAAGGAATCTCCATTCGGACAATAAAAAACTTCTTTCATGCGTTTTAACGGTCTGAAGGAAGTTTGCTGTCTGGTGAAAATTTTAAATCAACAAAATAATACACCACTGAAAAAAGCTCGCCCCCGGACCGTCTGCAGGTTTCGATATTCGCAGCGAAAAAAACGCTTGCTCCCAGGCCTCGGAAAAAGGTCAACCACAGCGAAGCGGGCGGGCGGGCGGTGCGGCGTGAAAGAAACAACCCCCGCGCCCCCCGAAGTGCCCTCGACCGATCGATGGGGCGGGCAAACCGCCTCCGCCCGATGGGCGGCCCCACGGCTTGAGGACCGGCCACGGAGCGCGGTAGCCACGGCGCGGCACGCGGGCTCGCCGGCGCCGAGCGCGGGCCGCGCAAGCTGGCGGCCGCTGAGGAAATCAATTGCGAGGCCGGCGGACCCCGGCGGCCCGCCGGCGGCCGCTGGCCACAAACGCCGCCGACGCGGTGCACGCGCGCGCCCGCCGCACCGCGCCGCGCCGCGCCGCCGTCGTCGTTGCTGCTGCTGCCCGTGGAAAGGTCGCCAGGACACTCTCTCTGATCGATATGACGCTACGTCACGTAACACAGGGCGTGGGGCCGCCTCCGAAAACACGCCCCCGCTGATCGCAACAAGCGCCCTGGGTCCCGCCGCCCACGCTGCCTGCACCACCCGCGTCGCCCAAGCGGCCCAAGCCGCCCACGCGTGCAAGCAGCGCGCCAGATTCCAGACGGCTGGCTAGAGGGGGACTAGGGGAGACAAAACATTTTTCTGGCAGAAAAAACGGGAAGGCGTATGAAAATGAAAGGGAGGCAGCAAAAAGAAAGTCTACAAAAAGAGGCAGGAATTATGCAATGCAGACTGACGAGTAAATGTGCAATAGAAGTGCCGATCATGGACCATCAATTTTGTTGATTTTTGTATAAGAACGCGCAGAACGGCGGTAAGTGCTGACTAGAGAGTGGAGAGTCGCTTGTATGGGCAAATACCAAACGGGTTAGTGTGTGGGAGGAGAGAAGGAGAGTTGCTAGATCGGAAGATTAGTCAGCGGGTTGGTGTGAGAAGTTGTGTTTACTGGGAGGGTTATTCTGGTCGGACAGTGGTGGATTTGGTGTTGGGTGGTGTAAAGTTGTGAAGGAAGGCGAGTTGAATTGGAGTGGAATGGGCAAGGGTGGAAAGGGGCGTGGGAAGGGGTGATATAGATGGAATAAGTGTGTTATAAAATGACGGAATATGACAATAAATGGGCCACAAACGGCAAGGAGGGTCATAAAGAATTATAGACGAAAATACAAACACTTGTAGATAGAAGAGAGACTACGGGAGGTGCCAAAACAAGCGTTCAGACAAAAGAAGAATGCAACAAATAAACAAAAGGGGGAAAGGATAAAAATAGTAAAAATGGCGCCTATTGTTGATGACTTACAAAGAGTGTGAGATGAAGAACAGAGGGGATACAGTAAGATAATATATTATAGATGTCAGAGACAGATTACTCAAGCGCTATCGATGATGAATAAAATATGAGGCACGGGCCTAACAAAAGTGAAGAAGTAATACAGGAGTACTATTGTTATAAACTATTTTAGCAAAAAGAAATGCTTTTCAGATGGCACGTACATTTGATACCTTAATTGATTTCCATGATAATTTGTGTATGTTACGTTTCTGAATAAATAGTTAAAAGCATCCGGCTGCGATAAACATTTAGTAGCTCGGTCGCATTTGAACCTTCTACAATCCGGTCGAAATTTAGATTCATGATGGTGGAAGAGTTTGAACACCATCTGAAAGGATGTTTCTAAATGTGATGCCACATTAATGAGAATGCAACAGGACGGCAACATCGATCAGTTGTTTCTGTGGTCTCCTCTCAATTGATTCAACGGCTGATATGGCTCGGGGCAACTGTTTCCTCTGGAGTGCCTTTGCTCAAGAGGTCCTAACGTGCAAGTGGATGTTTTTTGATACTACGTAGGTAGCTAGATCGAATTCTACCTCTGTCTGGAAGAGAATTTCAGTCGCAGGCTCTTATGATCTGTAGTTTTCTGTAGTTTCACTTGCCACGCGAAAGCCTGTAGAGTAGAACATTAACAAACAGGCAACGGATCTCACTTGATTTTCCTCTTCATTCTTGTCCTCTCCTCTCCTCATACACACGTATACTTATACTCACTTCACCATCACACATGTCCGGAGACTAGTCGTGAGCTAGCTAATCCTGGCTGGAACGGTGTCCTGCTGGCGAAACAACCTGGAGAGGGTAATCCCGCAAGTCGATGTGCAAGTCGGGGCCAGATCTCACATTGCAGGGGGACGAACACCGTCTCGTCTCGGGTTAAAAAATTTACCCAACTACTGTCCATAGCAGTTGACGCGTCTGGAAACTAAATAATAAATTTATTGATCTGACTGATTCCCAGCGGATGCCGGAGCATGATCCTCAAACAATGGACCACAATCCGTCCGCGACTTTGTTCCTTCTCCATTCAGTTCCCATCCCCCACTCTTCTTAGGGCTAAGCGATGCGCTGATTTCCATTATCGTATTGTTCATTCCCCATTGTCCCTAAAATCTCCAACAACCGCTCGAGATCCGGGATTCAACGAGGCCTTTGAAAAACCTAATGATAAAGAAAAGTCAACAGAATTAAGTAATATTAAGTGCTACCGAATTAAGTAAGACAAATTTGCCTGAGAAAATACACAATATTTCATTTTGTATGATACACGCACAAGCCGGGCTACATCTAGCATCTAGCAAGTGATTCATTTACATCTTATGCGTTTTTCGAACAAAAAATTATCAACATTTATTTTTAAAAAGCTGGTTCTGCTCCAGTTGTTGCAATTCAGATGAAAACAATTTTAAAATATTTTCTCCCGGAGATCTTAGGATAGTTAGGAGAGTCGAGAACTTTACTCTGAATGTGATGGGTGGGAGAAATTGCACGGGAGAATGAAGGAACCTGAATGTGAAGATAAGTGGCGGTGGTGTGAAAAGGGGTTTTTCGGAACATTTAGTGATAGCAGAGTCCTGACAAGGTAACGAGAGATTTACTGATTGATTGGTTGATTGATTGATGTTTGCGGACATGTCAACTGCTACGGTCACTAGTCCCGTTTGTGTTGTGAATATTTTATCCTGAGATGTGGCAGTGATTCCATCCACACTGGATGGTGAGATTCGACGGCGACCTTCACGACGGCCTGAGGGGAATATTCTCCTCCAGATTTCTTCCCCAGAGGGGCACCGCCCTAGCCGGAACAAGCTCTTGTATCCCGTCTGGTCCTCCGTAGTGTAGTGCCCGTCAGCGTAAGTGTGTAAAGAACCTGAAGATTAAACATTGTACAAGCTGTGGAAGAGTTGTGAAAGTATAGACTGACACACGCTGCGGCTAGAAAAGCAAGAATGGCGGAGGCGAAGTGCTGGGGCTAGTGCGACGGCAAGCAGGAAGATGAAAAGGTGGAAGTGACAGGAAGAGGCGAGAACCAAGGCTGGCTGGCTGACGGGCGGGCGCGTGGGCGGGGACGGGAGCGGGGGCGGTGTGAGGGCTGACGGGTGGGCGCCGTTCGCCACAGACGCCGCGCCGGCGCCGAGGCGCGGGCAAGGGCGCGGGCGTTACCTTTGAGCGAGCCAGCAAAATCGATTTCTCTTGAGCCAAAAAGAACAGAGACGCCGTTTTCCGGAATTGTGGCGCACCTACCTGCGCAAGCTAGCGCAAACGTCGACGGCAGCAAAGAAGAAACGCCTCATTACATGAATCCATTGGAAATACGAGGAGTGAATGGAGAGTAACGGCATGCGCTGCCGGGAGAAGACGAAGTTACGACCACCCTCACAACTTGGACATCAAAGAGTACAAATAAAGCGAAAGCCAATGTATGACGCGTGGACACATTCCTAGTCAAATGCCTGGGTTGTGCTTGAATATATTTTCGTAAGAGAAGCCCAGACATTTCCTCTTCTAAATGCGTAGAAAGAGGAAACATCAGCGAGTTCGGAACGTAAAAGCGAATCAACAAGTAACGTGAAAGAAAAAAGAGACATGTATATTTAATATTTTATACTCATTATACACACATTGTATAGATACAGGCAAAATTTTCCTGGGATTCAAAACAGAAAAGTTTCTCCGAATGGCGTAATCTGTTTAGGCACTGGCCGATCCACAAAGAACGTGGGATAGAATCCGGCAGACGTGATCGGTGTTTCCTCAACATGCGTTTGCGGTACAGAAGTTACTTTACAGTTCCATGCAACCCACTCGCAACCTCACACATTCAGCTGACACGGGTCTGAAACAAATGCACAACTGCTTAAGAAGGTCCTAGAAATTATCTCAGGGCTGTGTTATCACGAACAGAGGGTTGTTCCGTGGTGAAAGGAGTCGAATGTGAGGGCACCCGACGTTCCCGATGAGTATTGCGACAGAAAGAGGAAGATGCGGAATAAGGAATCTTAAGTCCGCAACCGTGAAAAGGATCATTAAGTAATGATTAATTGACAATATTTTATATACATCATTGATACAAAAAATTAAAACGAATGAAGGAAAAAATGTATCCAAGCGTTCTGAATTCATCGATTACAAAGCTACTGATATACCATGTTAAAATTCAAATGGTAGAAATTTGAAATTGTTCTTTTAATTTCTGAGGATACTTTGCACGAAAACAGAACATTCAATTTTACCCAAAATAGCTCCGTATTTTTCTTAACATGTTTTGCTCGAATATAGCAAAATTCACTTACAAATATGGTGCAGATCTGATTTTCAATATTTTTTTTAATTTCAAAAATTGCAAAAGTTAAAAATGTTTTCGACCCTCTTCTTTGATAGTTTTCTTAAACAGATTCAGACTTCAGATATTGAAATGATTTAATGTAAAATTTCCTTGAATATGAATAGCTTTAGAATAATATTTATTCAAAAGGAGGGTTTTCAAAAAATAGCTAACGATATGCTTAAAAACAGCTCAAAATTTGAACTTTTGCCAATTTTCGGAAATTCAGTGATTTTCATGAAAACAAACTATAGCATATTTATAAAAGCACGTAGCTCTAGTTCAGCAAACAAATGAGAAAAATTTGTCATTTTTGAAAATAAGATTGAAAATTCGTTTAAAGTACCCAAAAATTAAAAGATCCGTAGTGTCACGAGTTTGATCAGATCGATCAACGAATATTCATTTAGGGGAACATTCTGCGTAAAAACTAGTAATATATACTACGTATGTATATTACTCGTTTCGAATATGGGCATAAATTGACGGAAATTAAGCAACCTCTCGTCATGTTCTCACAATTCAATTATTTCGTTAGATGCCTAGGAAGGTTGAAAAAATAAACAATGAAAGAATTTCAAATTTGACTCAAATATGTAAGTATTCGAGTAGGTCATTACGCAATTTCTCTCCGCACACAGTTGAAATGAATTTTCCTACAGTTTCCTTCCGAATATTAACAATCCTTAGATCATTGTATTCGACTTTTCGAGAAATTTAGAATGATGGTGAAAATATACTTTCTTCCGTTTCCAACACATATGTCAATATCTCGAAAATTGTAAAGGTTTCAAAAAAGAAAATGAAGTACGTTGCTTTCCCCTACCATCTGTGTCGCAAGCAGTGACAGACTGAGAATTATAATTCAGTCGGTATGCATCCTATGAGATAAGGCGGAATAACAATCAGATTTTGAAACTGTTTCCCTGAGTTCCTGGGCTGCTAAGGAAACATTAGACATGTATAACCGACAGCTCATTCGTATTAGTAATATAGATGATTTTGTATTTTCCCCTATTCCCTGGGTATCTAACGGAACCGTGGACACCTCATTTCTGGACTCTGTATTACTTCTTGAATTTCTGCGCGCATGGGAATTAGTAATATAATTTTTTTTAATTTTCCCTCACGATCCAACGAAACCATAGACACCTCTCGCGTGGTCGGAGGCTGAATAGTTTTCTTTCAAATTCTGCCCACGTTGGAAATTAGTAAAATTGATAATCTTTTATTTTGACCTGACCCTTGAATCTACCTAAGGCGAACACCAAAGTTGCTTAAATACTAGAATTACTATGTGGATTGCTTTCCCATTTGAGTTCGAAAATGTAATCAAGAATAACATCCTATTTTATTGTCTTCTTATTCCCAGTACACCTGATGAAATATCCGTATGAATATGCGAAATTTTGTGTTTGTTAATTTTTTATATGAATAAATAGTTTTTGAACTGTGATATGAATGTCTAAATTAGAAGAATACAGCTTCTAGTTCATACATACAGTAAACCCTCGTTGACAAAAATTCTGAGGGACCGAAATAATCTGTCATATACGTTTTGGTTACAAGGGATATATTATTTTTAAATTATAATATAATGTGTTTTTTTGGTGTGGTGATAACATTTTCGATTGGATTATCAGATTCTTTGTTATATTAAATCGATTAAAACACTTTTTTGCAGTTAACTCGAATACTTATTATATTACATGAATAACATTTTCACGAACCT
Organism: Gryllus bimaculatus; assembly: GCA_017312745.1. NCBI lineage: Eukaryota > Metazoa > Arthropoda > Insecta > Orthoptera > Gryllidae > Gryllus > Gryllus bimaculatus. Next base: position 11,489,702 of record BOPP01000018.1, on the reverse strand, counting down.
AGTACTAACAACATACTTAAAAGGGAAGGAAGCATAAATTAAATTTTAAAAAGATACGATGGAGATAAAATACTAGAAGACGCTGGACCGTTGACGGAAAATCGAACTTTATTTGGAAGACTGATTATCGTGTAAGAGAGAGAATGAGTGTCAATTGAAGCAGTGTTATCTGTAAATCGAACGCGAGATGCTGCGAAATGACAACGATAGGTCAATGTAATATCGAGATATTAAAGCGTGTGACACGAAGAAAAAGAATCAAAGAGACATTTCGAAATTATCGGAATACATGTTTAAAAGTTAAACAACGAACAGCTAGGAGCTGAAACCAAAAACAGTCCATAAAACAACCTTAAATGCTAGACACAAAATTATTCAACAGTAGTTGAGCTTATCATTTCTCAATTAAGCAAATCGACGGAGACGTTGACTGCATCTAATATATCTAAAAGGTAGCCTGTGCAACGAGCGTGTTCATTGTCGGGAAAAGGACAGGATGTTTAGCAATACGTACAAACTATTTTCCACCCGTTGGTTACAGCGAATATGATGAAAAAGATGAAGGTGTATGGTAGTAGTATTGAATTATAAAATTAAAGAATACTTTAACAGTGACATGTAAAAAGAGACTACGAAATGATTGTAATTAGGAACACCCATGTATTTAAATATACATAAAAATTAATATTCCTAGACGACGATCCGGATCCAGAGCTGAAGAAAACTTGCACAGATTGTGCGGCAACGTTTACTGTTCAGAAGACATGCAAGGGGCCATGTGGGCACTTGTTCAATGGATTAAGAGAAATGGGACTTTTATTTCCTGCATCAACGTAAGAAAATTATCGTTTGATGTTTAGGAGAAGGAGAAGAGACGCGGACGGCGAATAAGGTGAAAGAAAAAGATGGACGGACATATAACAGTGCTATCATGCCTTTTCTTGAAAGACTATCGGAAGAAATGAGCAAATATATGTTAACCAGACGCTTACAGCAACAAAATGCTGCTGAACAAAACCACACAAAATGTTCTTCTGAAATCTTAACACGTTAACTACTGGGGAACAACAAATTATATACACTCCTATTTTTAACAATTATAATAATCCAATAAATTACATATTTTAACGATGCAACCTTGACTAATATTGCAATACCATATAATAGTATATTAATAAACAATTCGAAAAATAAAAAAAATTGTTACTGTTCCATACCGCAGCGAGTGGTCTCTTCCTCGGAGCCTGCAGTCACATATGTCAACTGTGTCATGTGCAGCAACGCAGGGCATATGATAATTTAATCGGTACGCACCGTATGAGAATAATACAAACCAATATTTGCATGTTCCAGTCAATATCAAAACTGTTTCATTATTTTTTGACTTTTTCCGATTTACTGGGCATCTAACCAAACCATAGACACCTCTCTCGTATTCGGAGGGTGCGTAGTATTCTTTCAATTTCTGCGCGCATTGGAATTTACTAATATAGATGATAATTTTGAAGTGGAGCTTATGTGTTGACTGCAGTAGAATTCAATTTTGAAAAATCTGCATATTTTTTTTCTTTATACCAGATATCTGAAGATAGCTACGATGTAGTAGCCGAAACGTCACGCCAACGTGTTATGTAGATGAATAAAATCAAAATTATGTATACGTATAAATAAATATGAATGTCTAAAATTTGAAGAGCAACTGTCTTTTATTTATAATACTATAAACAGTCATCAAGAGAAGAAGTAATAAGTTTAGTTATATCGATGCTTATGGTTTTCTTGAGTTCCTGAATATGTAACAAAATAATTGACATCTGTCAAAACGCTGGAGGCTGCATAGTTTTCTCTGTGCACATTTAAAATTAGAAATGTATAAGATATGGACGTTTGTCAGCTATATTAGTATGTGTACTAAACATTTTCAATGTCAAATTGAGACTAAACACACACATCTTGAGATAAAATAAATACGAAACAGGAATTATTTTAGATGAAGCAAATTTAGTTACTCTAATATTTCTGAAAATGTCTACAGTATCATTATTATAACTTGCGTGCTAGAACATTCATATTAAAAGTTCGAAAGGTAATAATATCATCAGATAAAATGTCCGTTTAAATAATGCACAGCAGGCTCAAGTAAAAACTTCCATAATTCCATATCCAATGAAAGAAATAACCAGTAAAATTAGGGCAGTCTTTAAAATGTTCAAAAATAATATCGACTTTTTTAAAAATATTAAAAATGAAATATTATTTTCATTTCTTGATCATGGTCACCAAGTGATAAATTATCTTAATTAATGCAATGAAATAATTTTAGAACAGTCCAAGTTATTCGTTAGCAAAGGTACGCTGCCACTGGGGCTTTTTAGCATATCAGATAATGTCATGTGAGGAAAACACTATTGTTTTCAAATTCGAATATAATGCATAAATATTAATTTCTCATAAAATTAAACGACATCATAATCCATAGAGAACACACTCAAAAGTCAAAGTATAATGCTGTACATACAAAAAAATATTAAATTTTATATTCATGCAATTACGCATCATTTGAATACTCATAGGATACCAGGAAATAAAATTCGAGATGTACAACAAAGATTATTAAAAATTGAATATTCTGTATATTGAACGTAAAGTTTTGGTACGTTTTATGTAAGTACGGAGGTAAATATTTTGGCTGTAAACAGACATTTTTGTATACGAGCATTTCTGTTTAAGGACGGATTGTAGTTGACAATTTTACCTCGAACCTAAATATTAATTAATTATTGTAACAGATGCAAGTCGTACACATTTCATACCAAATGCCACCGCAAGTCATACTAAAAAGCCTCTTGAAGCGTAGCATTTTTCCAGGCATAAATGCAAGACTGTCCCAAGTGGATCGTTGTGTGTTACTTTATGCAAGAAGGAAGGAGACAGAAGACACGTCTAACGGAATTTACCAAATTAAGGCTGCAGTTGTAGCTCGAGTACTATTCCCTCTCTTTCCTCTACAGAACGATTTTTATATAGAGTGGACGAAAATGCAACTAGAGCTAGAATATAGTGTCTTCTTTGGTAACGATTCCAAATATAACAGATGTATATAGTCTAACCAATTCCGTACACTCTATACTGGACAGTTATTGATAAGTGTTAAGTAGAATCTGACAGAAAAAAAATGTGAGACCTTGTTTGACCTTACATTACCGCTCCATATATTCACATGAAATGATTGTTTGTTTTTGCATCATTTCTCTTTAATTCGTTTGAACGTTACAGATAACCTTCCGCAATAACTCAATTTGGCTAACTGGTCGAAATTTCGTAAAAAATTAGGTTCAGTTCGTAAAAATGTGTCTATAGAAATGTATAATTTATTCGCTACAGTGAATAGAAATTGCGCCTGAAAGATATACTTGCGATTTGGGCACCGTAGTGTATGATTCACAGATTCACTCCTGTGGAATAATGCGAGGGAAATTCAAATGTATGACCTGAGTACCGGAAAGCCGTAAATTGCAGATACAAGGCTGATAACGGTGTTCGGGAGAAACAAGAAAAAAACTTGCTTATCTTTCAGTCATTGAATTGCAATAAATTAACAAAAATATCGATTTTGATGTCATAAAATTCTAATAGTAAATTCAAATAGCTTACACCTAAATTTCCTTTCCTATTTTTTACCAATCCAAAAATAATATTAGTGTATATACGGAGTTCGGGTACTTTGTTCTGCTGAATATAACAGAGCGTCTTCCCAATATGTAGACAGTTTATATTCCCGAGATAATTCCTTTACGTTCCATGACGCGAAGTGTGGAATACCTAAAATCATTTGAAATGAAATTTGATTGAGAATTGCAAATATCATTCAATGAAAGCATACAAAATGGAAAATATAGATTATAATATATATAAATAGTATGTCCATGCCGGGAAATTGCACACTTTCAAATAATTTCTTTGAAAGAAAATCAATGAATGGGAATATAATTTATCAAATCAAACTTGGCCAAATAATATATTTGGTAAAAAAGATGAATCTTATGTGTAGAAATAAATTGTTCGTAATTTTTTAATATTATTTCTTAAACATTAACGAGGGCGTCTGACAGAAAGTCAATTCACGTTCGCTTAAGATTGTTTCCTTTGCAATACCAATTCCTAAAATATAAATAAGCAATAAAATATAAATCTTGGAAGTAAATATATTTAAAAAACAATAGAAAGGCAAGACAATAATTACAGTAATCCAGATGAATAAAGGAAAGAAGCACTCTAAATAAAAGTTCCACAATAACTCTGACTTGAAAGAGGAGGTAAGATCCATTTTAGCCTTTCATCGTAAAATAATAAATTGCCAAAAGAACAAAACTAAATCAAGTAATTAAAAGTAAAATACTCGCAATTAAAACGAAATATCCAAGGAAAATAAATGGGGGAAAAACAATAATAACAAACTTCTTAAAAAGAGAAAAGCCCACAAGCCTATAGTTCTTCGGTTCGCCAGTTCAAATTTATGCCGCTTTCTTCCGCAGCAACACCCGTCCAATCCAAAAGGCATTACACTTAAAAAAGGAATTTTATAATGGTAAAACACGCGGGGGAAAATTGATGAATGGCATCGAAAACAAAAAGACGGAAGCCGGGAACCTCGTGGGTCGGCGGCACCCAGCGCAAAGCAAACATCAGCACAGGCACCGGCGCGAGGCCGCGGAAGCTGCTCCACCGCTCGATTCCGCGAAAAAAATTCATAATTTTCGCAATGGCCGGTACACGGAAGCCGCGCCGCGGGAGAGGGCAGGGAACGGTGGCGCGAACGGGCACGGGCGCGAGTACGGGTACGGGTGCGGGTACGGGCGCGGGGGCGTGCAACTACTGTACGCCGCCGGCGCGCCGCCGCCGCTGCAGCCCCCCGCAGCGGGGCAGCCCGCGTGCGCGGGCGCGCGGTAAACCGAGGTGGCGTCGGCGCCGCGCGCCACGCCGCGCCGCGCCACAACCGTTCTCGGCGACGGCACCCGGCGAAGGCGGCGGCGACGGCGCGGCCGGCCGCGGCTGCGTCGCAGCAACGGCGCAACTACCATGCCGCCGCAAGGCTTATTCACAGCCAACTTTGCATATAAGCCTCTGTCAGAGGGCAGCCGAATGCTCATACTCACGCGGGCCGCACGTGGGCCCACGGCCATTTGTTCGGGCTGCCCCTCCCTCGGCCCTCCGGCGGCGCGGGAAGCGCGAGCGCGCGCGCGGCCGGCGACCGCCGCCGCCGGCCGCAGCCACCCTCGCCAGCGCCCGCCGGAGTCGCGCGACTTACCTTGGAACGCCGCCTTCGAAGTAGGTGTTTTGGCACCCTCGAACGTCGTTGCCGGACCACCAGCGGGATGGACTGCCCAGCACCACGAGCAGCCCGCCACGACGCTCTACTGGGCGGCCTGTGGCGGCGGTCGCATGCTGCGGCCGTTGCTACTGTGAGGAAAATCGTGCACCTGAGAGACGGTGGGAAAGGCTTCACAGCGGTGGCGCGCGCACGGCCCACGGTCGGCCGCGCCGCTGGCGACGAAGCGAGGTTCGAACCGGCGGCTCCTTGACGAGGGGGTGCACGGGACGCTCTGAGAGATCGCCGCACTTGAGGAGGAGCTCGGACAGCGCTGAGGCCTCCATCGCCACGCGGGGTCGTGTAGTCCTCGGTCCGCCGTCGCGCCCTGTCACCCGCTCGCTCCGCACTCAACTGTCCGCGCAGCCACTCGGCCTACAGCGCACTTCGCACGTCTTCTCCCGGCTCGCGCCAGCTCGCGCCTGCCCGCCGCGTCGCTCGGCCGCGCGCGCCGCCGCCCGCAGCTTCTACCGTCGGCCGCTGGGAAGCAGCACCCGCGCGCCCGCCCGGGCTTCGATCGCGCGCGCCGCCGAAGAATCGAAAACAGCAGCGAACGAGCGGACGAGCAGACGAACGAGCAAACGAACAAACGAACGGCAAGCGAGAGCGCGAGGAAACTCTGCGGAGCCCACGGCATGGGCAGATGGTGCACTGCATTCTGATCGCTTCTTACCGCCCTGCAGTTGCAACTACTGGGCGGAGATACTATTTCTATGGAGTGTATTCCTAAAAAATATTAATTGTAAGAGGACACATTTGCGTAGTAGTAAATGTCATCAGCGTGGTCATGTTACTGATAATTTGGTAATGACGTCAAAAAATATATGTTGAAATCGATTTTCAAAACGACCAACGAACTAGTATATAATTTACAAAAACCGAAGGTGATATTCAATACCATATTAAAAAGAAAATATACAATATATGAATTTTAATGATATTTATCGTTTGAACCTTACTCATACTCTTAAGAACTACTATCTTATCCTTAGATTCGAAGATCACAGTTATTTTAATGCAGTTTATCCCATTCATATATCTCATATTTATAAAACATTTTCTTTCAAAATATAACACAGTTGTGAAGCCTCACGATATTAGAGCATCTCTAACGAATACCTGAATTGAAGCATAAGTATTATGAACTTCCGCGAAAAATAAATATTATGATTATTTCGAACATCGATAATTTGAATGCATCTGCAATTCATAATATAAATATCCTATGTTTGTGTTGGTAATTTCGAATCTAACACGAAGATGAACTACGAGACTACTGAAGGGGGGGGGCATGAAACGACTCCGGTTCCAATAGCAATCTAAGTTAGCTAAGAATTTACTACTAATAATTGTAAGTACCCGCTGCTAATTGTAAGTACAACAAAATTATGATTTTTTTTAAATTTAAGATAAAAACTCCCAACAATTGCTAACACAATTTTAGTTTTCCAATAAGCATTACTAAATCAAATAAGGTTTAATATTCTACATAAGTATACATTACGAATAGGCTGCTTACGAGAACAGATGTTATATTATTTCCTTCGACAATTAATACCATAGACTATGATGAAAATGTTAATAAGGCTGACCTCAAGCAAAAAATGACGGCGGGGCTTCATTTTCGTTTCTAATTTTGACGTGTAGAAGCCGCTTTTGTGCGAGTGCGCGGGGAATATCGACACCAACTCCGTAATGCCGCAGTACGACAGAGAGAGGTATTATTTATTATTAATCCACTGTCCATTTTGTCCCAGCTTATGTAAGGCCTCTGTGGGTTTCCATATTGTAATGCAAGCATCCACTGGGTTTTCAGTAGTGTTGAGGATTCCCGTATATGTACGCTTAACACAGGAAAACCATCCCTTTGGTGGGGACTGAGAAAATAGTATGCATGAAAGAGCCCACACAAATGATTTAGGGAGAAGCTAATGAAAAAGAAGCCGGTAAATGTATAAATGAATGGGAAATTATGTTTCCACACACTGTTCTCAACGACTAGGAAAGGCAGTGGCTGGTTGGCACAAGGGGCTGGCTTGTACTCGGCCTCCGGTATCGGACAGGTAGCATCCGCAAGTCCTCGCTTTGTGTCACGTGTCCTTCACTAACTAACAAACTTCACACTGAAGTCTCATTATGATCAGTTCAAAGACGATAGATCCGTGACCTCAAAGATGTTTTACATCTTGGAGAGTATTAATTTCATATTCTATTGATTCTCTTCTGTAATACTGAGAAGAAAAAAATGCTTCTCTCTCTATTCAGCTGAAAACTTCAACCAAGCTCTTGATTTCGTGTATCAGTTTTTTAAATTTTGAGTTCCCCTATTATCTCTCAGCCATCATTAATCAAAAATTCCATTCAGGAAAGTCTGGCATTTTTAATAGGGGTTGATTACCACAGGACCAACCACTCGCCTGTCTGCCAACCATTTCCACAATATTTAAGTATTTTTCTGATATTTTTATTTACATCTCGATTAACAGCACCCTTAGTAGATTCAATTTTTTTCTAGTATTCTCAAACTTCTAGGTCTACAGTTCTAAATTCATTATATGAAATTCAATGGGCAATTAGTATACCTCTTTGTGAATTACCGAGCCCTTACCTCAAAACGACTAATTTGTAATGTGTTTATTTTTAATCAATTTATTTTCAAATTCAGATATTCTTCCAGTAGTTGTCACTTACGTAGGCCGGGACTCCGCTGGTCGGGCTTGGCCCCTTCAAAGGCAGTTGTGCCAGAACAGACAGTGGCCACTTAAGTACAGGTCTAATACTCGACTCAGTAAAGACCAATGAATAATCAGTACCCTGAACGGGTCTCGGGCCAAAAAGTCCAAAAAATGCCTTCATGTTATATAATTGCAATATCAATATTACAAAGATCCTTTCAGATTAAAGTTTAAATATAAAATAAGATAAAATATATAAATTATCCTTATTCAAATCCACACCGCTAGAACGCACACCCTCGACGTTCTAAAGCTTGAAGCAAGTGGCAGCCTTAAATTATTTTTGTCAATTTTGTGCTTGTCGTGGACACTACTGACGCAGCGGAACCACAGGTGCCGTTACTCAACTAATACCATTTTGCTAAATAAAATGTCTGGTCATAGCTGACATATTTCCAAAGGCAGAAACATGTTTTTTTTAAGTACTAACTTTTTCGTGATAATTCGAGTTATGTACGGTGTTACTGATTCATATTTCGGCCTACTGCAGGAAAACGCTTTGGATCCACTGTGGTGCGCTCTCACCGCTCGTGAAATGACACGAACGCGCGGCACATACGAGGCCGACTACACATTTCGTACAGTAGCCGCAACAACGCGAGCGCACAGACCTCCTCTTAGAAAAGTGTTTCCTCCCTGACATTCCTCTTACATTGATTCATTGATTTGTGATTCCGGGCACGTCAACTGCGAATGTCATTAGTTTCGGAAGTGTAGGCATGGTTTTTTCTCTCGTGGGAGGGACGGTGATCTGGCTCGCGAGATCCGGCGCCGATCTACGTGGTGTTGGGGTAATTTTCCTTATCCAGGTGTCTCCTACCAGCAGGCCACTACCCCTGACTGTACAGGCTCTAAGCTCCGGACTGCTCTCCCGACATGTGTAGTGCGTTTGAGTGTAAGTGTGTGTTTGTGTAAATAAGGGGAAATGATTGAATTATGAATGAATTATGAATAGTCACGGTTGAACGGTTGAAAAACTCCCTAAATTTGTCCATTCGACAGAGTTGTGAACAAAGGCTTTTTGACTACAGGTGTGATAATTAAACTATTGCTTCCATATGTGACAGTTTCTAGTTCGACTTTGGTAGTGTCTGTTGACTTTAGTGGGTAGAAAATAAAACGTGGTGAACAAACAATAATCATCTCACGAATGTTTTAATGTGAGTAATAAAATAGAAAATAAATACAATAAGAACAAGACAAGAGCAAATACAGTTACCTTATTAATTTGCAACTGTGAGTTTGGATATTATTCACTAAATTAAAACTATTATAATTCGTGTGGGGTGTAAAAATCGAACGGAAGGTGTGATCACAGTTTTACTATGCCGTAAATTTGTATTTCCTTGGTCCATTTAAGGTCTAACTATTTATAGCTAACTGTAGGCAATACTTCACCGCAAAATCGTGAATATATGTTTGCTCTGTTCAGAAAATTTTGTATTTGCAACACATTCAAATACCTGGAGTTATTCGTACAGACGCGGCTGTCCCAATGCTCACGCGGTGTAATGACCTCGTACAGCGGTCAAATACACTACAGATTTACAATCAATCTCCCCCTGTGTTAAGTGAGCGTGCTGAATATCCTGATAAGACTGTTGTTGATTGCAGACTGACAGACGGGCACTTTTTAACAACCCATTTTCAGTATTTGTGACTTCAGTGCGTGAATTTCCGTTAAACTCTCTATATAGATTTTATAGACAATACATAACTTCACCTATACTAAATGTACGAAATAATAATAAACATCACGTAATACATTCCAAGTTGTCATTTTTCCCTAATTTACAAATATAACCTCAGAAGAGTATTTTATCTCGTATAACTATCAAGACGTTAATTAAGCATATTAACAATTGACGCTCACAACAATGGCTCATAATTAATGTACTTTCAACGCTACGATGTGTCAATGTCAAACAATGAGTGTCTACAAATTGCAGTTGATGGAGATTGAAAGTTTGTGCAACCACAACTTTTATTCCTTTCATTGATTCTCAAATATTCACGCTGTATTTTAAGTTGCTGCAGACCTCGTCGCAGCAAATGCAAGTTTGAAAGTGTGCGTGTTCAATACTGCTATTATTAAGTTGTTATTGTGTTTGCCAGTTATTGTATTTGTCAGTTTACTTAAATTCGACAAATTATTCTCATTATATATTCAGTATTCAGATTATTGCCAACAGTATATACCTTGCACTCGGCAGGAGAGAAACGGCAAAATAAAAGTTTAGGACTGCCCACTCCACATTTAAACGTAGAACATACTGTCAAAATGAAGATATGGGAATTTGCACGTAAGGTCTATTTACTAATCCATCTATTTACGAAAAATTGGGATTGTGCCTATGAAAATAAAAATTCATTTCACTCTTTTCTGTATTTGTTATTTCACGGGGAAGATGTATAGTTCAATTCAGGTGTGACAGATATAAATCATCTTACAGACGGTATTGAAAAGCATGAAATCTCGAAGTCACGTCTTAAATATTCTTAAGTTGTATATATATAAATAAGATTGCTTTTGTTTTTAAACTCGGACATTGCAAAAAAAATTAAAAAGAATATAGAAATTCAGCCTCAACGCATAAAGAGAAGGTTAAAACAGTTCAATTCTGTGGAGCGTTTGAGTTAGCATTAAGAGGACAGAACGAATCAGAATCGTCAAGAAATTAAGAGGCCTTCAGAGAGATACTGAATGTGACTGCACAATTATATCATTCTTTATGAGTTCATTTACATCATCGCTGTCTAAACTTTTCATTTACTTTGGCACAACTGGCTGATTCTTATGGCGGTGTGAGCGCCATTGACTATTACCTCCACGCTACAATTATTCTGTAAATATTATTATTTTTATTTTTATTATTACAAATTAATAAAACTATTAAAAACTAGAAACACAAAAATATTTTATAGAAAAATAATTTACGTACATGTAGTGTTTCAATCTATGCCTTAATATACATATATTGTACGTCGAGAATTCCTGGTTTAGAGAACACTGAACTTAAAAGTTAATACAGGCGCAGATACTTATGGATCAACCATATTTGCTTTCTGCAAAAAAAAAAGCCAGATCCTTCTTTAATGAACATGCAATCTTTGCACACTTATACAAACGAGAGGTCTCCAAAACTGATATTAATTCAAACTAGTGGTGCTAACACCGCACGTACTTTCTCCTCCGTTTTTTTTCCGCAAAATTACGGGAATAGTACTCAAATTTTCGAAAAATTATGCATGTCCTTATTTCAACATCTATTTTTAAGGTACAGATTGCATTAAGGGGAACATGCCTACCTTCATAACTATATTTATAGGAATACCCCGTAAATTTTGAAATTTTGCAATTTTCGACAAATGAAATTTCAACCGACATGAGACCTCCACTATTCTCTTAAACATTCTTCATCCTATGCAACAACTAAATTTAATAAAAAATGATACAGCCATTTTTTTGAAAATTTGGAAAATGTCCCACGGGCTTCGTGTAAAGTACCCCGCAAAATTAAAATATCGATTTTAAATTCAAGAGACGGTGACATCAGCCAGTTCCGTTGAGGAATATCAATTTAGGAGAAATTTGGCTGAACGGTTTTGCCGCTAGCGTTGTTCACAGACGGACGGATGGACAGCAGACAGGTGGACAGACGGACGAACAGACAGACGTTTTGACGTCATTCGATTTTTCGGTATCAAGGACCCACAAAATACGATTTTTGACTACAGCACGAGTTAGAGAATTTTTTTCTAAATTTATGAATAGGATTTTTTTTCGCAGTTTTTCGTAACCAGGGCCCTATAATTAGAGTTTTTCTGCTGAAAATTCGCTGTGTTTTCGCACAGCATTTCTTAACTTTTTCTCTACTCCTTAGCGAGAAAGTAAAATTATCATGAGTTGGCATACATTTGTGCACTATTTCATCGTCTGACACTACGTTTTCCATGCTAGTTTAGGTAAATCTGGCATGTAGATGAAATAAGCTGCTCTTAATGCATGATCTTGGTATGAGTTTTTCACGCAGGATCGGTATTTATATTTTGTACTCATCGATGAAAATGCAACTTTGCAAAGATACGTATAACCGAAACATGAATACACTTTCTAAGCAACACGACGAAGTATGGTATATTTATTTCTTCCCACAAGTGGCTAGAATTCGATAGAATTTTTTTTAGAGAAGATCAACGATACCTACTTGAAAAATTAAAATTTCTATTTCACATTCATCAAGTTTGTACATTTAGATAATTTCGATATTTTTACATTCTCTAATTTCATTAACTTTAACGTAATCAAATTAATGAGTTGTATACATTACCACTGGCAGGGTTTTAAAAAAACGAACTAAATCTGCTACCAAATTCTGTTGCCAGATTTCTAAGATGCTGAACAAACATGAAAGATCACAATCACCGCCATTTACAGTTTTTACACTGACAATAAATTTGGAAAATGTGGAAGAGAATGACTTTTTACATGTTAAATCCATAGCTTTACGTTCTTCTCAAAACCATTTACTACACTTATCATACCTGGAATGTAGCGATCATTCGATATTTCCCTTGTAATTCCCCACCTATTTCTGAGGTGACAGCTGTCATAAAAGCTAGATTTAGTAGCCAAGATATATCATCAATTTTCTGATGATATTGACATGGAGATGATTTGAGAAAATTTCTGATCTCATCCAGAAGACAGAATTGTTCGAGTGTTTCCCTCTAATAAGCCAAGTATAATCTGTACGAAGAATTGCATCACCTCTTATCATCTGACACATTCAAGAGGTTTCTAAAATAATCGATGGCGAGTAGAAGATAATACATTGAAATTTGCCACTCGGGTTTCAACTTTCATTACTTGGTTAAACTTCAAAATGTTTGCCCTTAAAGCTTCCTGGTGGATAATGCAGTGTAAGAAAGATTTCGAAAATGATACGCCCCTTCCAATTACCAATGTTTGGAAATGATCCATTATTATTACTAATTATTGCAAGGTTCACATATCTTGAATCAGTTCCATGTCTTGAAAGGGTACATTACTCTTTGACACATTTAATGAAATAACTGTATGTATCCTGAAACTGTTTGTTTTAAAGTATGTCTTCTTGTCTAGTGTATTTAATGGCAACAGTTTCATAAATACCGCAAAGTCCTGAAAAAGTTTTCAAACAAATAAACTCAACTGTCCAATATCTGAAATAACAGTGCTTTCATCACATTTAAGTGAAACATTTTCTCAGGATATCCAGCCCTGATATATAATTGGTTGATTAATGTTCTTTAGCGTTGTAACTGCTAAAGTCATTACTCCTGTGAGTGTAGAGCACTTTTTTTATCTCGGGAGATGGTGACTATATTTCCTCGCTGGATAGCGAGGTTCGGCGCCGACCTACACGTCTGTTTGCAGTTATTGTTTTTTTCTCCAATCATTTTCCACCAGCGGAGCATCGCCACAGCCGAGACAAGCTCTAAGCTCCCGACTTGTGTAATAGCATAGTGAATGTAAATGTAAGTATGTGTAAGAAGAGGTGAGGATAGAACAAGGGAGAAGGAGGAAAGATCACGCTCGGTCCGTGGCCCGTTTCTAAGGTTACTGGTTCTACATTCGTTGATCGGAGAACCCACGAAAAACTATCGATCAGAGCAGTGGGCCACCAGAATTCTCCTCTAGACAACGGCTGAATTCGACCCAGATATGTTGCAAGTGTCGATTCTGCCTGTCAACGTTGGGACGTTAATCCTAGGACCTGCCGCGGCATGCCGGTCAGGTGCACTGCAGTCATATTAACTAATGCCCTGATCCACCTAAGCCGGTCTAATATTTTTGTCATTCCAAATTAGTAGAAATGCATTCAACTAGTCTTGCATCAGTTTTTTGTCACAAATGAAGTTTTGTAATGGAAGACATACGTTTAGATTTATCATTATGGCCGTCGAAGAAAGATTTAGCCGCACTGATTATTGCTCTTTTACTACCTCTCAGTTTTTTAAAGGACTGTTTTTACCTAATAAGCTACGACACTAGGTGTCGCGTACGACGCTAGTGTCACGTTACTAGATCCCTCAGCTGACTTTGCAAAAACGCATTATTGTAAAATTAGTTCAGATTTTAGGTCTTTCACTTTTGGTTTTGTTCGTTTTAGATTCATAGGAAAATTTCTATTGACGTTTTTGTGATTATTTCAAAAATTTTCAATATTATTTTTCTTAGGAACAGATACGCTGCAATTGCACAATAAACACACGGTCTTTACTCTATATTCATTTCCTCCTACTCATTAAAAAAAGGTATTTTTGGTCATATCCTATAAATATAGTCAATATGGGTTTAATAACTGAATAATATAACAAAGAACCAATTAAAAACTGAATAAGACACTGACTGTAGGCATGGTAACAAGCTACAATTAATGTTTTGTCTGAATTCAACACACATTCTAAGAAAAGCACATGACTAAAATTCGCTCCTAACTGCGCACGCACTTCGCCACGTCGGTTCCTAAGAAGGGACGGTTCACCAGTCTCACATCGGACACTGGAACGCGCCTCTCCCGAGGTCATCAAACACGGAGGAGAATGCCACACGTAGGATTTCTTTCCATACGTTTTTGAACCATAAATATGAGAATCACGTTCATAGAGTTGGTGCCGTCACCAACAGTAATAAAATGAATGCACTTATTAATTGGATTGTTGGTGAAGTAGATACCTTTTTATTATAATAAATAAATAAAGATATTGTCAGGTATTAATATTTTAATTCAACTTATGATCATTTCGACCGCGTAGCGATCATCCTCAGAACTTGCAGCTTCTGGGCCGAAAACAAAGTTCTGGCAGAACTGATACCTGACAATATCTTTATTTATTTATCATGAATGCACTTATAAGAATACGCAAGATCTTACTAACAGTAACAAGACCTTACTACTAATAATTAACGCCACTCATATTTAAATTAAATGTGTTTCTTGTATTTTTCATCAACTATGTAAAATCGGCACAACTGAATTAGCATTTGAAGGGCGCCAGCCAAGTACATCGCGGGAGCCGCGGTCACTGCAAAACAATATTTTTCAAATCACGCTCACGGTGTGTCAGGAGAAACCATTAAAATAAATTCTTGAACCAAATTTTATATTAGATATTAGATAGGCGATGAAACACTTTATAAGGCTCTACTCCTCGGGGGCAGCATTTGAAAAATTTCACGTTATATTCATATACGTTACGCACGCACGTTACCCGTATCGTGCACTTTCGAAAGATGAAAGGCGAATAAATCAATTGAATAAACTACATCAAATGAAACGTACAGCCAATTAGATTACATGCGTCAACTGGGATAAGAGAGGAACATATCGGTTTGCTTTGCCCCTTCACATGGGCTTCCGCAACCCACATTGTAAAATTAAACTGTGCTTCAGAGCCAGCCCTGCTCACGTGCGGGCGGACGCGTCCTGTCGTGGTCCTGCCCTTTTGGCTCTTGTAGGCTTATGGTATCGTCCACGTCCCATGGTGCGTACATGTAGCTGAAAGAGACACGTGTAGATCGCAGCTCCGTAGGGGAGGATATTATCCATTGAGCTATATAGACCCATTACAGATGTTTTAAATATGGGTCATAACTCCAACCACCTACAAACCACGAAACGCCACGGATGTCTACAAAGAGCTATGGAACTACGCCAGTTAACAACTACGTTACATCAAGCGTCAGTATGTAACCGTCATTGAAATACACGCAGTTTGTGATTCTCACTGACTGGCAAATTTTAATACATGTATTTTGAATAGTGATTAATCTAATTGTGAGTATCCTATTATTCCGATGAGAAATATAATATAACACATGTAAAAGAAATCAAAATATTGTCAAGTAGTAGTGCAATCTGAGACACTGGAGATGTAAACAGTAAACTGTAAACAGGTATTGAAAAAGAATAATTTTCTTCACGCAACACCCTTCCCAGACACACTGGAAAGTAATAAACAGAACACTAAAAGAAAACTGCACTGGTAGAACAGCACAAGAAGTAAAATATGACATTTCAGCTAGCAATATGTGGTGTTGTTATGACTGTGTGTAAACTAAACGCAAGCCATCAAAGGTTCAGTACATTATCAGGGGCCCCGGGGCAGAAAGTCCACAGGGATCCTTCACATTGCCAAACGCGAAACGACTTCTACAGATAAATTATGTAGTTATGAACTATATTATAAATTAAATTTAAACGCACATAATCAATTTTACATACGTAATACATGGTTTTACACATTTCAAAAATATTGTATCAAATAATTAGCTATTAATGTTTTGATTTAGGTTTTTATGTCTAAAATAAAGTTGTCACGCAATTATTGTTACAATTAATGCATGGATGAGACAATTCATTCACCACCGCAATCTTTGGTGTGTCTTTACTCTTACACTGAGGAAGCAACCCAACTAATCACCAAGCATTTAAAACCACACTAATTTCTTAAACAACGTGTGTACATCTGACTTCGTCTTAAATTGTCGGCAATATGAATCATCGAAACCTAGACCTAACACTTTATCAAGGTAAAGAGGTAATGAAATGCGATGTCGAACTCGGTCACTTCCTCGGAAGATGTCGAGGGAAGAATAGGTGTACGAGTGTGCATCCCTTTTTTTTCCTTTCGAGAGAAGAAGGGCAAAAGTTTCTCTACTATCACTTTCAAGTTTAGTGTCATATCGCCTGTGATCCTTACATTAGCGGAAACAATATTCGAGTGCGTCCGATGTGCGAGTCGTTGATCCAAAGTCTGAAACGTTTTGATGTTCTATGGTTAGAATCCTATTCATTCTGCCAAATGATGGGTTCAAAAATCTTTAGTGCATCCGAACCGATTAAAGGTGTTCAATACGCACTGCACTATCTTGGTATATTGCAAGGAGTAAGACGTGGTATATATTGAAATATGCAATACTGATATTTTTAAAATGCTTTTTTTTGCATTTTTTGTAAAAAAGAAATACTTTTGCGAGGAAAGTCAAAATTCGCTTAAATTTGCGTGACATATCTTTCCATAGATGGTACAAAAATAACATCAAACTCGAACATACTGAAAATCACGGTTCTTTATCACTTTCTGCGTTTATCAGGAGTACCAAAATCTCATAGAAACATTGTGATATGTTCACTAATAACCACATATGTTTTCATGACTTTCGCGTTTTTAATTAAAAAAACTCATCCTTAACCAAATGTATATTTTTGTAGCTGGTATTTATGAACGTCAAATATATATGTTTCGACACATTCGTTAATTTCTGTTTATAATTAAATAAAGAATTTGAAGATCAAATATTTCAAACAGAAACACATAGATTCATTTTGATATTACATTTCAAGTAATAAAAACCTCTTCAAGTCAAGTTTAAATAACTTCGGCGTTTTTAGATTTTATTACGTACGGACAATAGCATGACCAAAGCTGCCAAGTTAATCCAAAATTCAACTAAGTGATTCATAAGAAGCAAAGAACGCCTATGAGATTCGTGCAAGTTTTCATTAAATTCCTTGATGTTTCGAAAATTTAAAAAATCAATTTTTGCTGAGTCTTTCTGCAACTACAATATTGAAGATAAGATTAAGACATAACTTGGAATAAAGTCATGTACAAGTTTTCCAAAATATATGTAGTTTTGGCGTAATTTTGGGTGAGATATTGGCAGTTTTTAAAAACAAATTCTCAAAACCAGCTCCAAATTTATTCTTTAGATTTACTCCTTGTATCTCCTGGTGATTTTCTCGTGCGCAACCTTGCCAACTTGAAGACAAAGACATTCCTACTGCAATGAGTCGTAAAGACCCATCGCACAGGGTGGCCCCTGCGTCACGCCCTATTAAAATATCTCGAGGCGAAAGGCGCCTTTGGCACAATTCGGCATGCGCAGATGCGCGTGCCGCCACCCTAGGATTCCCCGGCCTCCGCCGCCTCCGAAAAAGTACCCCTTCGATCTTTTGTGTGGCAGTGGGTGATTGACTCCCGGAACAGTCATATTAAGAGACTCGAGGGCAGCTCACTAGCTAATCCTAAGAGACAATAAACCACGAAGCTTTGTAGAAGGATCGCAGACGTGTGTCGGGTCACGTAGCCACTAAATGCGCAGTCCCCTTAACCCAATCACAGAGCGCGGGTGATAGAATGTTCTGGAAACATTTTAACAAGCCAACAAAAAGCTTCGCGCTACGCACGTGACAGAGCTCACGCCTATTGCGAAAAGGGTGGAGACGGGAATCGGGGGAGCTGAGGGCGCTAGAAAGACATGATGATTGGGAAAAAATCTCGACAGCAAGCGGTCGGTTCTTAGAGAGACAGTTCTTGGTTTAACGGCGACAACAGTCGTCCAACGAACGATCGCTGTTCTCCACACAATCGTACCAACCCTCATTCAGCGTCGGAATTTATTCCGGATGCCGGGCTGGAATAATAGGTTTAACACCCTAAGTTACCCGTGAGGGTGTGCAGCACTATCATTCGGCTGAAAATGACAAAACCCGGTACAGGCGACGTGTGATTACCTGCGACCCACGCATCAAAAACCGACTCTTCATTTGGCGGACGGCCACGGATGATCTCCCACCCTGCCTGGCCTCGGCCATCCAAGCGTGTTCCTACCGACTACAGGACACTCTTCTGGCATTTCAACGGGTCCTCCGCTGCAGCCGACCTGTATTGGATGTGTAATCCTATCG
This sequence comes from Gryllus bimaculatus, assembly GCA_017312745.1. Lineage (NCBI taxonomy): Eukaryota > Metazoa > Arthropoda > Insecta > Orthoptera > Gryllidae > Gryllus > Gryllus bimaculatus. The sequence continues at coordinate 11,470,860 of BOPP01000018.1, read as the reverse complement.
GGGTGAAGTAGCGACATCACAATCATCACCATCCTGTAAGTGAATTCACGCCCATACTAATTATTAGCCAGAGAAAAGTACAACAAATAATTGTATGTGAGAGACACAGTTTATCACAATAATAAACGTGTGCCCGCCATTTTGCCAGGTGGTAACACAAAGAAATGTGTATTATTTGTAGTCAGCAAGTCAAATACAATCCTTCGACCAGGGCGCGCACCCTTGAGATGCTTAACGCCGGTGACCGGACAGCAGCAAAGACTCTCCCTTGGCGCCCTTTAAGTAAATTCGGCGCGTGCACTCTGCTGTGTGAAAGTGACCGTCGCACCTTAAGTGTGATGGCAGTTGCCCCCCTGTAACCCTAGTGTAACTCACAGGTTGCATTAGATAAATTGACGTCCAACGTGTGAGGTTGCATTACACTACTAAACTTAAAATACAGGTAATTTATTTTTTCTGACAGCAATGGTCGCCATTTTTCCTCCAACTCAGTAGGAAGTTACCCTCCAACTACTCAGTCTCATCTATTTTTAAACCTAATGGGAGGTTTGGAGACGTGACTGCAGAGTTGAACGCCCACATGAACACACTGACCAATTAGAACACAGTCATTATCATAGAAGGGCAGAATGACACGAATTTGGGCAGGTACTTCACATCTGAATAACAAGTGAACAAATTACATTGTGCCATCCAAACCGCTAACATAGTATACTCGACTCTGATACAATAGAGTCGACTTGTGCAGCGAGATTATGTGCGCAAACTAACAATTAAAACTGCATTTGAGAGAAACAAATATCCAACATTACTTTCTCGCTACGGCTTACGCAGTAGAGAGAAAGATATGTTATGCTGCGCAATAAAACTGGGAATATTCGCCAGGAAAACTTTTCTTACAGGGCCCTGATAATGAAAAATGGACAAATCCAGTTGCTACATTTAGAAAAAATTCTAACACATGGTGTAGCCAGAATTCATGTTTTGCTTGGGTACTTGGTAACATAAAAATCGAATGTCGGCGAAACATCTATCTGTCCGTCCGTCTGTTAACAACGCTAGCGGCTAAACCGTTCAGACTATTTTATCCAAAATTGATATTCCTCAATCGATCTTACCAATGTCAATGGTCCTTGAATTTGAAATCGATACTTTAATTTTGGAGGGTACTGTACATGAAGCTCCTGGGAAATTTTTCAAATTTTCAAAGAAAGGGCTTCAACGTTTTTTATTAAAATTTGTTGTTGGATAGTGTTAAGAAAGTTTAAGAGAATGGCCCAAGTCTCTTTTTCGTTGAAAACCCTAATTTTTAGAAAAATTTAAAAAATCGTCGGCGACTTCCTACAACTAAAAGTATAAATATAGATAGTTTTCTTTAATGAAATCTCTTCCTTAAAGATAGATTTTTAAATAAATTCATGTAGAATTTGGGAAATATTGCGCGAAAGTACGGGCGAGAAAGTACGTGCGGTTGTAGCACTACTACTTTTACAATAATGTCTTTAAAAATGTAATTCTTTTAATGTTTTCAAGTATTTTGCAACGCTGCTTTACCCTAAATAAATGCTAATTTGTATGCTTATTTCAGTAAAAATAAATACCTTTTTGCATGCCTTCTTTAGATAAAATAAATGCTAGAACTTCCGGGCTCTAGTGATCATCTTTTGATTTCATTTGATTTGGATTATTTTCATCAAAGTACAATCAACTATTTGTTCTATAACAGCACTTGCATTATTAGTAAATTTGCAATTTTCAATAATTCAGAGACTGAAATCGAAAATGAGATCTACACCATTCTTTTAGTGTTCCTTGTTCTATCCGCAAAAATATGTAAATAATTGAAAACCTTCCAGTTTCTGTTGTTTTTTTATCGCGGAAAACACCGTGAAATTTACATATATAATTTCACGGTGTATTTTCCCAATTTAAAAAAACTGAAGGGCGATGGGGCAATTCTAACTTCAGTTGCGTATTCACCGCGTCGACATACATAAAGAAACACTTGTCAAGTCTCAGGGTCTGAAAACCTTTTTTTTTATTTTTTTATTTTTTTTATTTTTTTTTTATTTTTTTTATTTTTGTGCCTGTGTAATGAGGAGTAACTTAAATGAAATATTCGGTTGCCATGTAACTTGTTTTCAGAATTTTCATTTCCGCATATATAATACAAATAATACAATGAAAAGGAATCTCGCCTGTATTAAGGCTCAGTGGGCGTCCTCGTTCAGCGCCCTTGACTTTGTGGGCCCCGCTGCGACTCACCGGTTGCACCAGCTTAGGTACGCCCCTGCAAGTTATCTTAATATGGTTATACATTTAAACCACATTTTTAATATCCTTTCCGAATTTATTGTCCGTTGTGTTTTCGCTTAGAAAATAACGTCCTCCCTATCTATGTTTCATCTGTATTAGCACCTTCTGTGTTCTAAAAAAATACCATTACTCTGAATACTTCGGAGTTCGGATTTGCAACTCCGACTAAGAAATATTGCCAAGTAGATTTACTGCATGTAAAAGGTCCTCAAGCCGAAATGAAGTCCCTGAGCTAAATTTAAATCGCCTCCGCGAAAGAAACCAACCGAAATTTGCCTGGTCAGACGGAAGAGCCTGATGGCCTGAGTCTCGCCACGGAAAATAACACATCAATTTAATTCATTTCAATTTAAGATTACACAAGGAGTTTTGTGTTCTCATTTACTTGACGCTATAAATAAATAGGGAATATATATAAATAAATAGAAATCTCGAAGTACTTCCAGATTACAAAGTACCGCTATCATCGTTCGAAATAGGCATTTAGAAATGTATTTTCTATTCAGAAAGAACTATCGTTAGTGACATAACTAATGATCAAATCGGTAGTTGCTGCATAAATTGTGGAGAAATGTATATTGGCGATTTAAATAAAATATCTTTGAGAATCCTTTCTTGGAATATTTCTCCTATTTACCTCTCCTACTAATGGGAATATATCCTAAATTTTGCTAATGGAAAAATACCTATCTTAATACATACCCTGTATTCCAGAACAAATGATCCAAGCTTCTAGGGCATGAAGGGATTAAAGATGAATTATTTTTCCCAAAGAACATGCAGTGGAAAATTCCATAGTTATACATGGGATACTGGCTTAGGTAGCTCAAGTCATTGACTGATGTCACTGCAGTCCCTCTGACCGGAAGGTGCTATGTTCCAGTCACAACGGCGCCAGGAATTTCGACACTAGCTTGTCAGATAAATCGAGTTCAGTTTCTGTCTGGTGGAGAATTCTAGCGGCCGGCTCCTCTGATCGGTAGTTTTCCGTGGATTCTCCGATGAATACCAGGCGAATGCCGTAGCAGTACTCCAACAAACGGGCTACGAATCGCGCCCGATCTTACCTTCATCTTCCTTGTCCTATTCCCATCCCTTACGCACACCTTGCACTAACATGCACTCCACAGACATGCCAGGAGACTGGTCGGGAGCTTAGAGCTTGCCTCGTCGGGGCGGTGTACCGCTGGTGGGAGATACCTGGTGGAGTAAAACCCCGCTAGTCGACAGTAGGTCGGCGTCGTATCTCGCCAGAAGAAAAGACCGCCACTATTTCCCCAAGCAAAATCATGCCCTACACGTACGGGAATATTGGCCCTAGTATTTAACGTGCCCGTAATCACTAAAAATACGAAAAAAAACATCTTGGTGAAGGACACTCACGTCAACTACGTGGATCCCTTCTCGGCTTTTTATTACCAGGTCAGGTTTCAGTAACCCCTTCAGAAACGGAGCAAGTGGTTGCCGTGAACACCACAATGTCTGACGTTTGGAGAATTTTCCCCTTTACGAAGTTCTTAATCTCGTCAGGACACTACAGTAAAAGTGCATTGACCCAGGATGTGGTTCATGGTTTCTATTGCTGTATTGCACTTCCTGCAATATGTATATTAGCCCAGTCAAATTAGAGCAAAAATGACGATTCAAGGGAAAAGATCCAGGAGTTTTGAAACGGCATGAATGTTAGTACCTTTTGCATAACACACTAAAAAGCCTGGAGTGGGGGGGGGGAGCCGGGGAGGACGGCCGCTTGAAGGTTCCTATAAGTTTTTTTTTTTTTGTAAAATTAACCGTTTTAGTGTTATAGGCTTGCAAAAATCCTGTGTTTGTTTACGACACGGCCCTAGATATCTCTTATAAAAATGATTTTATGTTAAGTTCAATTCAGGGAAATAATTTTATTTTTGATCAATATTTACCACCAATATGTGTTTGCATATTTTGCGAAAAAAATAGGAACATTCTACATCTTTGCAAATCTTATTTTGTGTATAGACTTGTGAGTATCCGTGGTCACTGAGGTTCAATGCTATCTCTGGTACAAAAACTGATAAAACATTGTGTATTTGATAAGGATCGAGTACAAATATTTGGTGAAGAAGGCAACATACAAATTTCATAAAACAACACAAAGAGAATAATCACATTGAGCATGAACATTAAGGGACAACTAAAACAGTGTCATTCCTAAAATCACTACCGACGTCGACAGTTTTGCAATGAGTTATGCTGTTTTCATGAAGACTGCCTCGGTTAACCCTTTGAGATCGTAATTAATTGTGATTTCAAAATTATTTCATTTCTAGTCTAAATATTTCCAATGGTGGCTAAGATGAAATTGATTTTTATATATTTTCTGTCTTCATTCATTAGTTATGGCCTGGTACATTAACAATACCACTGAGATCCTACGGTGCATTTTGTGAAACTCTCAAAATAATGTTCTAATATAATACGAAGGAGTAAATATGCTATAATACACTGAAGAGTCAAAAAATTGGTACAGCCATGCGTATTGAAATACAGAGATCCGGAACCAATCAGAACACGTCGCTCCGGTTGGCAACGACTAAATAAGACAACCAGAGTCGGACACAGTTGTTAGTTCGGTTACTTCTGCAACAATGGCAGGTCATCACGTTTTAAGTGAGTTTGAACATGGCGTTATAGTCGGCGCAAGGGATATGGGGTATACCATCTTCGAGGTCACGATAAACTTGGATTTTCCCGTACGACCATTTCACGAGTGTACCATGAATATCGGGAATCCGGTAAAACATCAAACGTCCAGCATCGCTGCGGTTGTAAAAGGATGCATCAACGAGACCGACGACTAATGAGGAGAAGAATTAGACGTGACAGAAGTGCAACCCTTACGCAAATTGCTGCAGATTTCAATGTTGGGCCATCATCAACTGACAGCGTGCGAAACATTCAGCGAGACATTATCGACATGGGTTTTCAGAGCCGAAAGCCCACACGTATACCCTTCAACACAAAGCTTTACATCTCGCCTGGGCACCGACATTGAACTGTTGATGACTTGAAACACGTTGCCTGGCCTGACAAGATCCGTTTCACATTGTTGCGAGCGGATGGACGTGTACGATTGTGGCGACAACCTCATGAATCCATGAACCCCGCATGTCAACAGGGGAATGTTCAAACTGGTGGAGGCTCTGAGATGATACGGGGCGTGTGCAGTTCGTATGGTATGAGACTCCTGATACGTCTAGACTCTGACAGGTGACACGTACGTTAGCTTACCTGCACCCATTCATGTCCATTGTGCATACCGACGGACTTGGGCAATTCCAATCGGACAATGCGACAGCCCACACATCCAGAACTGCTACAGAGTGGCTTCAAGAACACTCTTCTGAATTTAATCACTTCCACTGGCCACCAAAATCTCCAGACATTAACATTATTGAGCATATTTGGGATACGTTGCAACGTGCTGTTCAGAAGCGATCTCCCCCTCCTGTACTTTTACGATTTTTTGGACAGCCCTGCAGGATTCATGGTATCAATTATCTCCAGCACTACTTCAGACATTCAGACCAGCACTACGTCGACTTCATGCCACATCGTGTTGCGGCACTCCTGCGTGCTGGCGGGGGCTCTACACGAAATTTGGCAGGTGTACCAGCTTTTTTGGCTCTTCAGTGTATTTCTCACACCGCTCTCGCTACCTCATCCACAGCTCCTCATCTGCACTCTCGTATCCACCCACGCCCCACCCTCATCTCCGACGACTCCACTGCCCACGATAAAACCTTCGCCCTGGCTCAGTCTCGTGCTCTGACTCGCCTTCTAGCTCGCTTCCGTCCCGCCCTTCCCTCCGCCCGTGCGTCGGCCTCCAATCCCGCATCCATCCTTTCCTCGGCCGACGGCTCTGTCTCTTCATGTGCACTCGCCACCGTCCCTGCCTCTGTTGCGCTTCCACGCACGGTTCTGCCTGCACCTTCCCATCGTCCCGGTTTTCACCTTCACCCTGACCCTTACCACGTCATCGCCTTGACCATCTCCCTCCCCCAGCCCTTAGCTCGTCTCTGACCTCCGCATTTGCCCTCATCCACGCACCATAATCACCACGCCTTCATCCCCGCCTCTGTGCTCGGCTCCTCAATAAGTTGCATTCCTCATCTCCCCCGGTCCCGCCCTCACCTCCGTCCCCACCCACGCCTCCGCCTTCGCTCCCGCCCCACTCCCGCCTCCACTCACGCCTCTCCTCCAGCCTCCGGCCCGCCCCCGCACCATCTCCATGCCGTCTCCTTCCCCGCCATGTCTCCGTCTCGTCCCTGCCCTCGTCTCCGTTGTAAATCCGTTCCGCATCTCTCCTCCGGTCCCGTCCTCGCCTCCCACCTCCCCTCCGTGCACGCACCGTCCCTACTCTTACTTCCTCTCTCACTTCCACACTCGTCTCTATCATCACCTCCTTCATGTAAATTCAGTGGTTTACATTTTACTTTTACGAGAAAAGTTTTGCATGTAGTGTAAACGCACAGCGGTACTGATAAAACTCCAAATAAATGAACCAAACATTTTCAAAATACTAACAACTTGTTCATAATTGGTTACTTAAATAATATTTAAGTTATCTTAGTATATATTAGCTGTTAATTATAATTACTGATGAAATAAAAGCACTTTAATCGCCGCTATCAAGATCTCATATTTTTATTTACGCAACTTTTTGACGTCATCTAAAAACAAGTAATACACTATCCGAAACCTATAGTATTGTAACATTTCTCTGTAGTGAATTAATACACACAAGTATTATTTTAACAAAGATGTTTATTCGTAAACAATTGTACACAAAAATCTAGAAACACTAAAAACTACTAGATGTATATTCAGGTATATTTTTCACAGTACTTGTGTTCTTCACTTAATTATTTTTCTTTACACACGACTCCGTTCTCTTGATTATTTATTTACACAGTTCACTTCTTACACACTATTTATTTACACTGTTCTCTTCTTTTACAGTATCACTCAGTCCGATGCACTGTCCACGGTCCACTGCACTGACCACAATTCCCTGCGTAGACCACAATTCCCTGCGCAGACCACAATTCCCTGCGCAGACAACACTTCACTGCGCACACCAGGGTCCACTGCACTGCTGTTTACCGCGATGCACACTTCACAGCTCAGCTTCCACTGCAGACTTCAGACTGCTGATCAGCCACTGCACCACAGTTCACCGCAATGCACACTTTACAGCACAGCTTCCACTTCGGACATACTACGGACTGACTGCTGCTGACTGACTTCTCTGCTACTCACTGACTCGCGGCCGCCGGCAGCGGCGCATTTATAGCCCGGCGCTCGTCTCCATACACCCGGCACATTCTCCGCGTTTCCCCGCGGCTCGCAAATAGTCCGGAACCGTCCAGTTCGGGGGGAAGGGAAGGGGCAATCTGCGCGCAGAGAATTCCGGCAGGTGATGCAATATTCGTTACAGTATCAATTCAACAAACTAAAGTGATGTTTCTAGATTGCAGGAAAGCAAAGTTAAGTAAAAATCACATTCACGAAGAATCTATAAAGATAAATTAGTGAGTATGATATCGTTAAATGGTTAACCAAGACATTTGTATTCTTTCATGTAATTTGTATTTTGACATTGTATTCAATTCTTTACCAAATATTTGTACTCAATCCTTATCAAATAAACTATGAATTATCAATTTTCGTACCTGAGGTAATCTCAGACCCCAATGACTACGGATACTCACAAGTCTATTTATAAAATAAGATTTGTTAGGGTGTAAACTGTTCCTGTTTTTTGCGCAAAATATGCAAAAGCATATTAATAATAAATGATGAACAAAAAAATTACTTCCCTGCCCTGAACTAAACAAAACCGTTTTATAAGGAAGATAACTAGAGCCTTGTAAATAAAAACAAGAACTTTGAAAGCTTTTAACACTAAACTGGTTAATTTTACAACACAATGTTATAGAAACCTTTTTGTACGAAATTGTAACTACTTTAATTTTATATATAACATAATTTTCTGTGGGATTGATAATTATCCCCGCTCACCCTCCACACTTCAGGAATTTTAGTATGCTATGCAGTAGGTACCAACAATCATGCCAAGTTTCAAAATTCCAGGTTTTTTCACTCGATTTGTCTAATTTGACTGTTCTACATCCTCTCTGGGCTTTCCCCTATTAAGAGTTGATTTATAGCCAGTGATATTTTTAATGGCGTGCCGTGATAAAAAAGACCACATTTCAGAAGACTATAGTTTTTTTAAAAATGCACTTCTTCGCGGATCGTTTATATGCGGCTCAGAAGCTCTATTTTAGGATCCCAGTTTCTCCCAAGCGGCTACCTCATCATCAGCGTATTTCTTATTATAAGTTGTTTGTATAGGTTTGTATAGGGCAATCAAAAACCTACGTTCAATGCTACCCTTGGAATGTATTGGGCAAGACGCAGCTAAACCAGTCACCTTCTCTTTGGTTAGAGTAATATGTCACCTCAGTACTCATATGCCAGTATTCATATGCAGATGTAGGAACTGTTTGACTGCCACTCTGATTGGACCGTTCGCTTTCCTGAGCATCGACAGAGATGGCATCGCCAAAACCAGTTGGTAGAGACATGCTTTATGTAAGTACGAAGTACTTCCACTGCTTCCTTCAAATTCGAATTGATAATTAGATGGGAAGCCGTTCCAAAAAGAGTAGAGCTGATTTTTAGAACTGATTTTGTTTAGGTGAATATCTCTATCTTCTATTTTGTAGTTTTCATATGCTAACATTTGGCAAATTTCGAAAATACAAAGCGTTCACCGGAAATGAGACTAGCACCAATTTTACTACTCCTTTGATACATAGGAGGAAACGTTTAGAAAAAGCAAAGACTTTTTTAGAGAAAAATTGTTTAAAAATATGAAAAATTGCATATACTTCACGCGAAAACTACTCGTAAAAAAAATTGTACATAACCTTTTTTCACGATCATTCTTTAAAGAACAGATTTTATTAAGGGAAACCCCTATCTTCAATATTGTACTTGTAGGAAAGTAAATAAATAAATAAATAAATAAATAAATAA
>BOPP01000018.1:11416031-11461225 GCA_017312745.1 Gryllus bimaculatus | reverse complement strand
ATAAATAAATAAATAAATAAATAAATAAATAAACTGTAACCGCGAATCAAGGTAAGTACAAGTCAACTAATAAGGGCTTTGCGTGGGCGGAGACAGAGCCCCTGAGGATATACAGTAGTTATTTCTCCCCAAACGATGGATTGCAACAATTTATCGATAAACTTGCGGTACTGGAAGAATGCATAGGTGAATCGAAACGATATATACTGGTAATCGGAGATTTCAATGGGAATGTGGGCGAAGAAAGGATGGACAGAAGAGGGACTATAATAAGTGAAATGATAGCCCAAACAGACAATGTAATAAACAGGAGAGTTAAACAAACGTTTAATAAGGGACAAGGGACATGTCAACAATTCACCTGTCTATTGCAAACCATCTGTTAGGAAGTCAGATTGAAGAATGGGAAGTCCTAGAGGAGGAATCTCTAGGGGACTATACGTATATTGTGATGGTACTTTCGCGCACAATATAATAAAATACAATTTATGAAACCTGAGAGGTACAGGGATCTTGGTAAGCAAAAACTCTGGTATGTTGATCGGATGTGAATGACAGTTACGAAATCTAATAAAATCGAAGATTTATTCAATGTTAAATAGAATATATAGAAACAAAATACTCGAATCTCATTATTCACTTAATCAAATACATTCTTTTTCAATGCCACATCTATGCAAACTCTCTTATCATAACTGTTAAATGGAATCCCATTTAAATTTAACCATCGAAACTATCTTATTTCAGATTACTCAAAATTACACTTCAAATCCTCATTAATTACCACGTTAAAATACATTAACATTATGAATATTCCCGTCATTTAATCGCAATTGTTCCCCAACCAAAACACTAATTTTATATATATATATATATATATATATATATATATATATATATATATATCATCCACTGCTTGAATTCAACACTTTACATTTTGTTCTAATTAAATCAACATTTCACCCCTCTTTTAATTCTTGGTTTGCCGAAATCGGAAAGCTCTAGCAAATGAATAACTGTGTCACTGCACATGCACATTTATAACTGTGCATTCGTTTCCCTCCCAGTTCTTTCGTATAATTCCGGCGATCTACAATCCCGTCACACGGTCATTTCTTCTGACACCCCGAACGAAACGTGGCAATACGTAGTGTGACGTCATGGATACTCACAGCGACCACAGACACAGAGCTTTCATATAACAAATATATTTATTAACAAGAAAACAAAACAAATATATACACTTAATAATCTACTTACACCCTAGCTCTGATAGACCTACTATCCCCTGATCGCGGGAGTGATCCAAACCCGATTGAAGATGGTTTTGATTGGCCACTCCTACTTTTGAAGCGCGCACAAAGCCTAGCTTCCGTGACCGGATGACACGCTGGGACACAAAGTCCGTTCTGGCGCACCAACGGCTGGTTTGCCTCGATCGCAGGAGCGATCTTATCCGATTGAGAATCGGCGTGAATCGTGGCACTCAACCACTCTTCCCCTCGGAGCACGCACACAGCATCGTTCCCCCGTGACCGCAGTCACCCAAGGACGTAAAGTCCGCAGGCTTCGTCAACTAGTGACTCGAGCCTCGCGAGCCTGGCTCGCATATGCACCGTCGTGGCGCCAACTTTTGTGCACACGCACGAGGTTCTCCCACTGTCTCCAGAACCCACCCACTGGCTCTGTACACTCTGTTATATAGGCGAGGCCCACGTGACCTACTACGTCACGCCACCGCCCCCGCTTGTTATAACAGCGAAGGGTTTCTATAAGCCGGAAGACGCCAAAGCCTTGTGTCTCCCGTTTCCGCGTTCTTGCCTTTACGGAAAAACCCTTCTTCCTGTGGCGAGGCTAATCCTCTACCAAGCGTCCCCAAATAGATGCCATGAGGCACGCTGGCTAATACGTTACAGTAGCATTCGCTGGTAAGTAGTCGCCGTCCGCCAACGCCGCCCGCGAAGATCACGTTCGCGCATCACGCCAGATGCAGTGTTTGGGATCTGGAATGTCCTCGGTTACCACGAAAACCCTCTTGCGCTGCCTGGTGCTCGTCCTCATTTGGATACCATGGGCAAAAAGCTGGAAGGCTTGATTCTTAAGCGCTTGGAAAAGCACATAATAGGACAGAGCAGCTTCGCTCATAACCAGCTCGGATAATTGGCGTAGAGGTTACAGGCAGATCGACGCTAGCAGAGAAGCAGTCGAAGTGGTAAAAATGCCAAGAGAAAATAGCGGGAGGAAGAAAGGCTTTTGCGCCCTTATTGAAATAGACATTCGGCACGCATCAACTCCTTGAGTAGAGAATATGTAAAAGATGCATTAGAAAGACAGAATATCCCAGTCTGCATAAATAATCTTATAGAGACTGCCGAAGCGAGACAAGTGTTATATTTGAAAGAGACAATTGGAGAATTAAAGAAGAAATGACGTGTGGAGCCCCCCCAAGGATCTCCCAAGGATTTGCGGACTACGCCTTGGCTGTTTAGCCTATCTTACTCCACTACCCTTTTGCTGTTGACCTAATTGAACCGCCTCACCCACCTCAACCGGCGAGAACGCAGAGGATGGAAAATGAGCATCTGATACAATTCATCGAAATTATGAGACATTTTGACTCAATTTGGCGGAAGAAAATGAAATGAAAATTAATCCGAAGCTAATAAGAAGAGCTGAAAACTTCGGTACGAAGCGTGGGACAATGAGACTAAAATACACACTTTCAGATCAACCGGTGCCTGAGGTGAGTAGCTTCAAGTATTTGAAGAGTAGTTATTCGAAGCGATCTGAATTGGTCTGACTACATTTTTCACGTTGTGCGCAAAGCTTGGAAATTACTCCATTTTGTAATGTGGACATTGAAGAAAGAAAACGCGAACACATAGCGCTTAGCGTATACTTCCCTCGTACGTCCGGAAATGGAAACCGCTCCGCGTGTTGGGACCCATATAGGGCTGGGCAGATAAGCTTGTTAGACCGTATCCGAAAGAGAGCGATAAAATTTTCCTTTATTAATTTTCTTCCCGTTCGACTTTTGTCTTTAGGGGGTTTTGACGGGTACAATGTTACATACAATGATTTTACTTGGTCATCCTCAGGCAAATGCGGGTCTCGGAATAACCTTTCACTATATTTTTAAAATTTCATCTTTGGATATCTTCACTATGAGAAGTTTGCATTTGTGGTTTAGAGGAGGGGGAGAGTGTTTGTGGGAAAAGGGGGCAAATAATTTTATGAATTAGTGTGGGCGAAAGAGATCTTTGAGGAATCTGGATCTAATGCGCGATGGATAATGTGCGTTTTGGCCGAGATTGAATATTAGAGTATTGGGGCATGCTGGGAGGAGAGAATAATATTTTTCAGAGGTTTGTGAGATGAATTTTGAGAGGAGAGGTATTTGAAACTCTCGGTGGATATGTGAATTTGAAGTGAACCAGGGGGGCTTTCAAGGTTTGTCTTAGATATTTATTTTGGATTGTCTGTAAAACGGATATATGGTTTGGTGCTAAATTGCGCCATTGGCTGGCGAAGAATGAGAAAGACAGGGGACATCGGAGTATTTATTCGCAGGGGTGTAGGGAAGGGGGGACATCTGAGAGTGAATACTTTACATTGTGATTTTAAGGGGTTTATTTTAAAAACTTAATAAAACTTTTTTTAACTTAATAAAATTCTATAAACTTGATAAAACTTCTAGGAAAAAACAATGATCAAACTCAGATGTGGAAACTCCTAGGCCAAGGTCGAAATATAGCTAGGCTGGTAAATCGTTTCACAGCGTACACTGGATGTAAAGCATTAAACGAAATTCGAACTAGGATAGGGTACCCACAATATTTCGGAACAGTGGATAATCCATATAAAATTAAATACAGGAATCAAAAAGTATATAAATGTGCATGCTGCATGCCCAAAGACAAGAATACTTATTTTGGAATATATAATTACTAATCAGTAACTAAGAAGACATACAACACACAAATTAGTAAATACTTTCTCACAATATTTGTAACTTGCAACTTTCTAAAATTCAGAGTTCAAGAAAATTAATGAGAATGTACTGTTTTTAAGTGTTCTTTTCTCTCCGAGAAAAAATTCTTTAAAGGAAATATTTAGCCATGTTTGCGAATTTTTTTTAATTAAATGCCTTTTCTCCAAAATTGATATTCCTCGATCGACCAGAAGGAAACGATGCCGCGCTAGTATGAAGCCACATTTTCCAAATTGTCTTAAAAAGTAATTCAAATTTTTGAATTAAACTTTGTCCTTGTATAGTGTAAACACCTCAAAGAAATGTAGCGGCTCTCATTTTGATTTAAGTCCCTCATTTTTTGAAAATTGCGAAAGGTACAAAATGTATTCGGCCTCTTCGTACAACTACAATAATGAAGAAAGAATTTCTTCTTTAATGAAATCTGTTCAAAAACAAATTTTCAAGTAAGGTCATGTTCCTTTTTCCGCGAGACACGAGAGAGAGAGAGAGAGAGAGAGAGAGAGAAAGAGACGAAAGAGACGCGATAGAGAGAGAGAGAGACGCGATAGAGAGAGAGAGAGACGCGATAGAGAGAGAGAGAGAGAGACGCGATAGAGAGAGAGAGAGACGCGATAGAGAGAGAGAGACGCGATAGAGAGAGAGAGACGCGATAGAGAGAGACGCGATAGAGAGAGAGACGCGATAGAGAGAGAGAGACGCGATAGAGAGAGAGACGCGATAGAGAGAAACGAGATAGAGACGAGAGAGAGAGAGACAGAGAGACGAGAGAGAGACACGAGAGAGATAGACACGAGAGAGAGACGAGAGAGACGAGACAAAGAGGAAGAAAGAGAGGGGAGCGAGAGTGACTAAAAGGAACGAAAAAGAGCGAGAGACCCGACAGACAAATTAGAATTCACATTCCCAAGTCTAAGATTGGACCAGAATTTGGAAGGAATTAGGATAGAGGTAAGGATCTGGGATAACTGGGATCATACGTTCGTTCATAAACAGTCTACTCAAAATTTCTGAGTAAGTTTTGGTGCAACAATTTTTGCAAACTAACAAGTTTGTGCCTAATAAATGATCGCACTTATATGGGAGTAGCATCCCAGAGTGTTACTTCAGTTCGCACGTTCACAATAATATCGTTTTACTCCCGATATTCCTATGGTAAAAAGAGACTGATGGACTTCTCCGGGGCACCGATTTTTGCACTTTCTGCGCAGCATCATTTTGCGTCATGAAACACCTGACCACAACACAGCCACCGGTTGAAAAGCGAGACCAGACGTTGGACACAATGTTGTATGGTTCAAGAAGTATTGAGAAACATTTTTAAAGTGTAATAAAGTGAATTTTCAACAGTGACCAACTAAAAATAACAGAATGAAGGTGTAATTGAAGTGAAAAAAATGCAATAAGTAAAAAAGTGCCAACTTCTATTTCAATGGCGAGATAATTTTGGCATTAAAAATTCCCGCTAATATGACACCTATGCTTCTCTTTGGTACAAGCATCGCAGTTATCGTTTTGGTTTGCAGGCACTTTTCACTGCCTCCTCTGGCTATACCCTTTCACACGAGATGCGAATTGATGTGAATCTAACATGGACCTCCTTTGTGAAAGGCGAGCAACTTCACTCTTAGCCACAAGCCAGCCTTTAGGTGCAAGTGTTGTCCAGACATATGAACCTATAGGAAACAGCTTTTCATTAATAGGGACTTCAAAAACCTTATTTCCATAAGACTAATAATTTTTACAGCAATGGACAACTTTCTCTGAGACGTGTACTTAAGGAAGTAAAAAGCATAAGAGTTAGAATGAGCAATTGCACAAACAGTACTTTTTAATTAACTAAAGGTGGAAATTAATTTATTTGGACAGTATATTAACATGCAAAGTTTCCAAATTTCATGCATAAATCCACACCAACTTCATAGCAATTTTTACTGCCAATACACTAAAAATAATGTTAAATGATGCAATGGAAGGAAAAAAAAATCTATGAAAATTTTCTGTTTAATGATTTAGGATGTGTAAAAGAAATGTTTTAATAGGAATACTGGAAAATAATCAGTTTAAACAGGAAAAGGTACAAAATTTCGTTTTAGATAATTATTGAGAATAGCTGTAATATTTTATTCTTATAAAGTTTTACACAGTTGTGCTGTATACTACTTTGTTTTTACTTCTTCACATTTCAAATTGAAGCATTTGTTGACATAAAATTGAAGTAAGTAATATGTACTGTATTGGTAACTGAGAAAAATACTTCAAAATCTTACCTCGAATTAGAATATCTTAAATGATACAAAACCTTTGCAAATACTGTAAACAAACCTCCGCATAAAATTGGAGGCCTTCTGCAATATAATGGACCACATTTTCAAAATCCTGTCTCCTACATTTCAGTTCGGTTCTTTCATTTGTACTCGCTATTCTGATGTTAACATTTCATGAAACTTAATACGTAGTTAACAAAGTAAGTAATTGATAAAAATAATTATTTCAGACATCAAAAACCTGACAAGAACATTCTCCATTCACAACAAAAGTATACTTATAAAACACACACAAGATATATTGTACTGCCATCATATTACAAATTGATCTCACCCTTAAAAAGTATACAAACAATCTTTACAAAGTTAGTATATATTTAATTTATTAATACATTGCAAACTACACTGTGTTATTGCACAAGTTCATTTGAAAGATATCCTGAAGTAGATATTCACTCGTAACAAAACGAACACAACTAATACACAATGAATCTTATTATACAAGTAAAGTTGCACATATTACCAGTTACAAATTATTATTATTATAGGAAACTTTCCTATTTTCATTTGCTTCTCAAGAACAGCGTAAAATCTAAAATGATCCTACAAATATTTTAATGGTTCCAGTGACCGAAAAACACTTTCTCCTTAGCACTGAAAAGGATGGTCAATACATGTTCCTTGAACTTCCATTTCTTTGAATTTAATATCTGTAATTAAAGTGAATTTGGCATTTCATTCGAAACATGGGTATTTAAGTACAAATACTTTTAATCTCGGTAACTGAAGTTGTATGAAGTGACAAGAGTTGTTCTCCCCCCCGCCCCCCTCCAATTTAAAAATTGCACCAAATAGACTTCAATAATTTCTTCAGATAATAGTCTAGCATATGTACAATCTATATAAATAAGGAAAACTAAAATACTTTCCACTATAGAAAGTTAAAACATCAGATATCATCTATTCAGACTTCACTTTGAAAACCAACCTTTAAATCAAGGTCCTCTTTATGAACATTTAACCACTGCGGTTTGTAGAAATCCAATTTTGAAAATTTGTGATTGTTGAATTTGATTCTATTGGTGCCAGAACAGCAATCACAATCAAGGCAATAGTGATCACAAGAATACCGAAGATGTAGAGAGCCAATAGGAACTTCCGAAAGCAGGCATGCTGAAAATAAAAAAAATAAATATATAAATAAATAAGTAAATAAATAAATAAATAAATAAATAAATATATAAAATAGCACAAAAAATTAACCATTTAACAATTTACAAAGGCTTGTTTGCCTTCTCTTTCAGAACAAGAAACCAACTTTTAGAGATCAAGATTATATTCCTTTTAAGCATGTCATTTTAGACAAACCATTACAGGCTTTCATTATGGTACTTTAAATTGCCTGTAATTCTAAATTTTATTCATTTTACAATTAAAATAATCTCTTTCTGCAAGATTAGACTTTTTCAATGAATATGTTTTGAGGTTTTCTTTTTGAAATGCTTATTTTTGAAACTACTACTCTCAAACTTCAAAGAAGTTAATTGAAAAAAAATTCTACACACAAACTAATTATACAAGAAAAAAAGTTTCAAACCGTTTGGAAATTCCATTTGCTTTTTGGCTGCGAAAGACAAAATAACACATCAGTACACATTTTACAAAGCTTTTCAATCCATAAATTTGGATTCATTCAATTAATTGAACTCGTTAACAAAATCTAATACGACACTTTGGAAAGAACAATAAAAACAATTGGTTTATGCTTTTTTAACAAGATTCCAACATTTAGAATTATATTATCTTAACAAGATTTTTTTTCCGTCAATTGATTAAAAATTTTAAAATTGTTATGATCTTTATGAGGAATAAAATCCTAGCATTAATATGAAGGGGAAAAAATCTAAATTTTTTTAATCATTCCACCAGTCTTATGTTGCAATTTGTCAAATTGCACAAAGCTTACTTTAATGCATTAATACTTTTTTGCCCAGTGCTTTGCCAGAGTAGTTTGTATGAAAAATTGCCATGAAAATTACCATTAAATATCATTTGGCACCACTTGGAGGAATTCGGTTCTGAAATTGTACAATGTTATCTATCCATGGTTATTCCCAATAAATATTCTAAAATTTGAGTGGAAAGAAGACAAGCTTGAAGTTTTGAGAATAACAAGTATATTTTGTTTTAAGTATAGTTAAGAAAAAAAATTTCTATGGGGTAAGTTTTTTTTCTTATAGTATGAATTCCATCAGTTCTTGTAAAATTTAGTGTATTAATATGTCAAAATAATGCTAAAAATATCATAGCAAATAAATTACTTATTAAATAGTTCTAATTTCTATATATTGAAAATGATTACATTTTTTTACTCTACATCACATGTAAGCTGTCAAAGAGTACTGCAGGACAGAACAGACTGAGGAAACACTGTCTGACATTTCCTGTAGTACTCAGTTTTGAACCAAATTTCCATTTTCAAATTTTTTGTACCATATTTTAGACTTTTTTTTTTGTCTAAGTATATCATGCAGAAAAGAATAGTTTCTTTTCAATTTCCTAAAACAAGCTTCACTGAAGGTAATATCTCCTGCCTCACTCCACCTCTCATTTCTCATGTTCTTATTTTGTCCAGGTGATTTCTCCACTATATGAAGCACAAACTTGTTTTAATTGATAATAGAAATGTTCAGTACAATATTGGGAAGGAAAAAAATACTGTTAATGTCCTTCAGCTAAAATTTATTATACTTACAGGTGCTTCTTGCCTTCGTTCTGCAGAAGACAGTGGTGTGCGACTGCTGCTCATCTCCTTCAACGGGAAGGAGTTTATTCTTTTGCTACTTTGACGTTCACTGATACATCCAGCAACCTGTTGGATAATTAAATTTAAGATTTAAAAATCATATGTTCCATTAGCTCTAACAAATTTGTTACAAAAATTAGATTCTACAGAATTTTTTAAAAAATTATAATTTTTTTTTTTTATCCCTCAACTGGCTTTGTGCCATTTTGACAACTCAAATTTCGTAGTCTAATATCCTGCCCATTTTTCAAATTAGAACTTTGATATGCTGTTTACCTTCAATTCACATGCTTATATGTTTATTTGAGAAGTACTGTTGAATTTCATTCATTTGGTTTGCAATGACATTAGTGAAAAGATTTGTTGGGGGTCACAGAGGCACTACCACACCTGTTATGCAACTGTGCTTGAAATGGTGTTCTCTCTCAAGACTCGTGTGCTAACCAAGATATTGCTATGCCTCAATGATTAGGAGAGGAAAAGAGATTATAGTGACACTGAAGACATACACAATGGGAATGACACTAAAGCCAGAATTCTTGAAAATGCTGGCATGCCTCAGACTAACATCAGACTCTTTGATGGAATGAACTTAACACCTACCTAGAGCACTTCATAGAACAGTCTTGAGAATATGGAACAAATCTATTCCTAGTGCTGAATGTAATTACAAGAATTCAGGAAAAGGAAGCAGTACACAATATATATCAGAAAAAATGATCGAAAACTACAAATGTTTGTGATACATGTTGCCGATCAATGTGCTGTGCATGTCAGAAACATTTATAAGGAGTGTCAGTGAGTATTTTTCCAATTAATGTTTGTATTTTATAGTTAAGTGTGTATCAGAAAATGATACCAAATAATTAAGACTTTAAAAGTTTAGAGGAAAAAATGTGGTTTCATTTATGATTATTTATCAGTAATGTGTAACAAAAAAGTTGTTTATTATTCAGTTACGCAAAAATATATTAATATGAATTATTTTATGTACATGATTTTGCAAATCACGTAAAAATGTGATTTAACAAAAACAGTTCAAACTTTATTACAAATTTTCTTAATAAAACAAAAACAGAAACAAACAAACAAAAAACAAAAACAAAACTAAGACTTGAATCAAAATGACATGACGCTGGTTTTGTAACAAAACCTGTCAGTTGAGGGTCAAATAAAAAAAATATAAAAATTCACTTAGATCAATCAATTTAGAAGTCTACTAGCAAAATGTTCAAAAATCAATCCATTTAAAGTTTAAACTTTTTTATTACAATGTGATCAACTTACTGAAAACATCAGATGCATGATAACATGGAAGGCAACATAACCAACCATAATCCAAATCCACCAATTAGGTAATTCAGCTTTTGGTAGCTGACCAGCAAGGAAGATGGCAACAACTGTAAGAGAAGATGTATCATTATTGAACAGTGTAAAGAAAGTAAACAGTAGAACCTACTTTCCGGTTTAATGGTAGGGAAGAGGAAGCACAGAAAATAGAAATTCCAAGATAACCTATTGTTTTTTTATTAGTTTAAATGCGTCAATTAAAATGCAACATTATAATTGACTATGATACCACATGCATAAGAAATCTGATCCTAGTACATGCAACACAACAATGAATTTTCTAATCAATTCCTAATTCTGGTCAGGACAGAGATATACTCTTTTACAATTTTAACTAATCTAGAATCGCTAGCTGAATCCACAACTTTTCAGAGAGTTAAGTTCCATGATTTTACCCATCCAGCCTATTATATTTTGTGTTTAGTAGTTGCAACAGCATTGGAATTCAACATCCCTCATTACATACATCTTTTGTTTACATTTGTCAAATTTCCCTGAAGTTCTCACGCACACTTCTATCTTGGGAGTATATTGTGGTTTGGTAGTTTTGGTTGTAGGGAGGGAACAAAGTATTACTGTATCATTACCTACTTCCACAAAACTGAATTCTTTCCACTCTTCTAAAATGTCTGAAATCTACCTATTCACATTTTAATTTTTATTTTACATATAATTTGAAAGGAACAAGTTATTGCTTTTCAATTTTATTGATGATTTTCAAATGTGCGAGAATCTGGGACACAAAAATGGTCAGAAACAATTATTAATATGAAGTTACTTACTGCCAAGGATGTGAGCAGAATTGCCCATGAACCAATGTAACCAGTTGAAAATCGGTCTTCTTCTGGAGTCGGGGCTCGGACGGAAGATTGCACCAATTGGTTGAAAGAATGCAAGTGCAGTTGTAATAACACCAAGAATTGCATGATTTTTGGAAGATGAAGCCCATGACTTTAAGTCTACAAAGATGATTACAAAAGCTGCTATGGTTAAGCTCCACACAAGGACCATGAATATGCGATGCCACTGAAATGAAATTAAAGAATAGTAATTAAAAATTTAAAATTTGTTGATTGTAATTTAAAGATCTGAAATTGTGAGGTTGATCAAATCAAATTAAATAAATCGTTTATACTATAGTATTATTGCTGTAAGATTGAAATGTTTCTAATGTATCAAAATCTTTTAATTTTCTTGTGGTAGACTAAATTATAGTTTATACTAATATGAAAAATTTTGTGCATTTTTCCACAACTGATACCTGCTCCATTTATATGGGAATTTTATTACATTTTCTAGTAATTTTTAGACTGTTCCTTACAATACTGCATTTGTTCATCTTTGAAAAAAACAAAAATAAATCCAGTATACAAATTAAAGCATGAAGTAAAGAATTTCAATACCAATGAAACCTTTTTCAAACATCCTGACATTAATAAATATCAATAAATTAGCCAAGATCATGGACTATGAGGGGGAAGAAAAACAAAACAAAAACACCTATGGTCTCTTTGGTACCACAAGACGTTTTTACCATTTTTAGTGATTTAGAGCAAATTGAGAGATTTTCTTTAGGCAACATTTTTCTTTAAATTTATTTCCTTTACCAACCTATATTTTGTTCGGACTATATATGAAAGCAACTCAACACTATTCAATAGATTTTTTCTGCCAACTTACACAAAATAACACCAGGTTATTTTATGAAACAATCAACTTACTGCAAACCATTGATCCTTTCCACACAACTGACTTCCAGTCCAAGTCTGTTTAAAGTAGCGAGCCAAAACAATACCAATACTTGCAGCTCCAATCCATGCGGCAATCATAAATGCTCCATGGAGCCTAAGTAGTAGTTTGGAAGCTGCTTTGAAGCCAGTTACATCAGACAAAAATCCTTGTTGTCCAGAAAAAAGGGCTCTAAAGTGATAGCCAACACCACCATAACCATCTGCAAAAAACATGTATATTCAGAGGTTATTAGTTTTTTGTGCATTATAAATGTAAATAAGGAAGAAAATAATTTTCATCTCTTACTATTAAAAGCTATAACCATTTGCTACTAAAAAATCCTTCCCATACACTTTCAGACTAAAGTAAACATCCAGAACTATTCAGATAAAGTTTTGTAGTTCAATATTTATAGAAAGCATACAATTCTTAATTCCAAACTCTTCAAGGATTTAAAATTATCTTTAACAATATGAAGAGTATTTATGTAAAAAGTATGCATTTTTTGTTGTCCTTAATTGACGTATGCATTTTATTTTTAATAAAAAATTACAGTGAAACAGAATCACCCTCCATACCCTAAAGTTTGTATACTTGTGCTTTGAAACGTATATTCATGAACAAAAGACTGTAGTGAAATCTCTTCACGTCTTAAGAGCACGAGTTCTTTCCATACACATTTACATGATAACCCAAGGATTGGGTTTTAATGCGGAAGATTTTTTTTTTGGTAAACATTTTGAATAAAAGAAGAAGCAGAGAGACCAAAAATTTTAACTCTGAAAAAAATAACATCAAGCGTACATTAAGAATTCAGAGATCTTAGGAAGAAAATTGCACCTTTATTAATATCAACAAACAAAAAAGGTCTTCCCCTCCTCAAAATTGTATTCAATGATGATAATTATAATGACTTTCTATTTTTCATTTCAGTGTTAATTTACTGAATATTATTTTGATAGCATAGCCTACAGATAATGCAGCTCCAAGAGATCCATTACTGACTTGGTATGAACTTTGATGCAATTAAATCAAAGAATTTATGTTTAATACCTTCTTTGACCTCATCTCCATGTGCCAAAAGAACGTAGTATTGTGATGCAGGTAGATTAAATCTGACATCATTGACTGTTGTATCAGCATCTCTTTCAAATTGGCAATAAATTGTATTGTCAACATGTGAATAATTCATTAGTTGTAGATTTCCATTAGTCTGAAAATAAAAATAAAAAATATATATAAAAAAAACATAAAAAATGCATATTTCCACAATTTTAAGTTTATCTCGATGTGAAATTCTAAACTCTCAAAATTTTAACAGATTCATAATTTTAACAGATTCATAATTTTTGCATAAACAAATCAAAAATTTATGAAGATTTCGCTATAAAACAATGTTTTGTTCTATTATTTTCACTGGAAAAGGATTTCACTAGAATTTGAATTCATTTGTTTAAACAAGAAGTTTTGTAACTTTATTGTAATATTTTAGTAGTATACACAGTAAACAATAAAACAGTTTTCATAAATTTTTAAGGTACATTTTTAGTTGTTTCTTTTTGTCTACAACATTGAGGCCAAGAAAGAAAATCATTCAAAGGATTTACTTCAAAATGGCAGATCGAGACTATCCACAAACACTCCATTTCAAAAACACAATTTCAAAGTGAAATTTAAAATTTAAATCAACACTCTGGAAGCTTCAATATTAATCAAAACTAAATACAAGTGCATAATGTTTATACAATATTGTTTAATATCATAAATGCTGAAGTTCAAACTCACAGGTAATCTTGTGTTTCCTTTCCTTGGGTTAGGACGAATATTCCAAGACTGAAATAGTTTAACTTCTGAATTTATCACCACACATTCCATAACAAGATCATCTCCCTGAAAATCAAAATTAGGATTTAAAAACCAAAAATAAAACAATGAAATTCTAAATGAAAAACCATATATTACTTTACAAAATATGTATTTCACAAGTTGAAGAAATATATTCATTGCTACTGCAATCAGAAGTATTATTTATTAGTAATATTGAGGATAAATTTATTCCATTCTGTTTCTTTAATTTTTTCTGCAAAATTTCGTATCCAGCTCCTTTATAAAACATAATGAAGCACGTCTAAATAGCACTGTGTGGTTTCAAGAAGAAAATGGGAATAAGGTTTCTGTTAAACACAAATTTATTTTTCAGTGGTTTTATTAATGAAAACCTGTAAAATGTTCCATTAGTAGATAAAAAGTAAACACAAATTTCTAGAATATAATTTCTTATTTTTTGTTTAACTAATCTAACTTGAGTTCCACAAATTTTGCCACTCACCATCAATTGATCAGTTGACAAGCCTATAGCAACATACAGAGATCTTGGATCTGTAGACATCAATTCAAATATATATTTGTCACCCCTTTCCAAGGATGTCATCATTATATTACAATTTCCATCTACATCACAGTCATTAGGATATCCAAAGCATGCTTTTGATGACCCGCAGCCAATGTAAATTGGACTAAGAGCCCTGTAATTCTGAAACAAAGTGTATTATCATTAAAGTTTCTTTTTAATCAGTTTAGAAAATTTAATTATAAATTAAACAATGAATGATATATAAACATATGGTACAGCACAAGGGTAAAAGGTTTTGTTTTTTTTTGCTTTCATTTGATTAAAAAATATTTGTTGGCTGACCAGCCTGCACAACTATTCATTAATTATGTATACACATTACTTTTCTTTCGTTTTCTTGGGGGTGGGGGGCCCCCCATTATTATTCATGAGACTTGTTCCAGAAACCTTTGTTGTTTTTTTAGTCAAAACTATTGATTCAATAGTTTTGTCAATTAAGTATTTTATTAATGTGTTTGTTGTGATGAAAAGCTTTACCAACTCTTATTTACTTCATAATTAACTATCCTTCCCCACATATATTGATTCAGAGGACAGTTCTTGCAAGTAGAAAAAAGGCCAAATGTACTTACTATTGCAGGCTCCATAGTCACAGGAGCATTTGTTGTTGAAGTTCGTTGTGTAGTGAGTGGTGGCTGTGTTGTAGAAATGCCTGCTGTACTACCAGTGAGAGCAGGATCACCAATTAAAGCTTTTGCAACTACACCCTGCCAGAATGTGCTGTAGTCTTGAACCACAGTTGCACTAAAGGAAGAGGAAGATTATTAAAAGGAAGCAATCCCCTACAGTGATGAACAAATGTATATTGCCATCCAAGTTATTAATATTCTTTTCAATAAGAAACCTTACAATTGCTCTGTAATTTACATTAATGTATTGATTAATTTAAATTACTTTTTTGTTGTGTTTTGTTTTGCAGTATTTTAAAATACAGAAAAAGGTGATTAAAAAAAGCAATTTTTTTTGCAATAAATATTTCATGGATTTTCAGAATTTTAACTTCAATTTTACATTTCCTACAAACACACTCGTCCACCAACCATATGTTTGTGATATTTTGCATATAAACGTCATTTAACCTTTTGCCAAAAGACTTTAGACCAAGTTGTAGGATCAACTATAGTGGAATGTTAATTTCACTGCTCTTTCACCCTAGCTTATGTCAAATATTCTTTCAAAAATTCAACTCTCATTCAAAAATCTGCCGCTATTGCTCGCAAATAGCCTAACATTGTAAAATATATAAATAAACATGGATGTTTGGTGGCAACCACGAGTCATTTAGTACGTAGAAAGCATTTACTATTTAGTGCTCTCCTATACGCTACCCCATAAGGAGCTCACTCCTGCTGGCACGCAAGCAGTCTTCAATCTCAGATCATCACAAGAATAGGGCAGGAATTTGGCATTAAGATGCTACATGGTGGAACCTAGTAGACTCAGCAGCTCACGTCTGCCACCGAAACTATTATGTACTATTTAGTAAGAAAACGCATAATTGCCGACGCAAGCATCGATTCGTATCAATTATGGAACAATTCGAAGAAATACCACATACGTGACTACAGTTAATATAAATGGATCTGAGACTTCCATTTTGGGCTAAAAAAATATTATAGTGATTTATACTGAACGGAGACACGTTATAAAACGTCATTATCAATACGCCTCCCAACCTTATGGGGTGTGATTGTACTTTACATTTTTGAATAGTGTAGTAAAATGAAATTCTTTTCATCGGGTGTTGCCATAGCTTTTTATTATCTAATCTTCGGCAACAAATTAGAAGTTTATTGAAACTAAGTATCCTTTTAGTTAATTGTCACCCTCTTAAGAAATGTACTTTTTAAGACAGCGATAAAACTATTACTGACGTTAGTATGGAGGTGTTCAGATAAACGCATTCCAAACTAAATGTAAAACACAAATATCCGAGAGAAAAATGTATAGGCAAGATACGAGTAGAAGCGTAGGATAATAAGCTATAGGCAATAAAATTGCAAGACGTTACCTAAAATTGGAGAGTGAGCGCAAGCCTCTACCAATGGAAAAAGTCATTTCAAAATGGAAATAAGTTATTTTGCCAATACACGCCGTTATAGACCAGGTAATGTTCACACGTAATTAAAGTAACTTTGAATATTTTTGCGGAAACTTTCAAAAAATTTACATATCTGATCGTCAGTTTGACGAGTTCTCTGTAGTTCGATCGCGTCGGACGTCGATGAAAGTGAAATTCAGCCCTCATCTTTTAGAGTATGGACTTCCCCACAGTTTTCGTGCTCCCTACCCTCTTAGCATATTATATGATGGAACATGAAATTCTGTTGCCAATATAATAATACAAAAAATTGCACATGATGTAAATTGACGTTTCCCGGTACGTCATCTGATATGGTCCCGTTGGTGTAGTGAATGTTTTATCCCGAGAGTTGGTGTTTCTCCTCGCTTAATGGTGAGATCCGGCGTCGAACTATAAGTCGGCTAGCAGGGGATTTCCCCCATTCACGTTGTCTCCCCCTCGCTCCCTCAGCGAGGCTCTATCCCCAGACGTGATAGCTATTATTGAAATACTCCTCGAAGGGAGACGTTCCGCAACCGTAGAGAACGTGAAATCGAACGTAACGATTGAGCTCCGACAGGTGGCAAAAGAAGTATGTTCCGGCCCTTCAGCAACTTCTTTAACACCACTGTTTTAGAGAAACAGAGGATGATTCACCAAATCAAGAGGTACGTCAATGTTAGAAATCGTATCTTAATAAAGAGGGGTTTACAAGAATCACGAGAGTGGGATTTACTTCGTATTCGTATAGTTCTGTAATCTAAAAGTTCTGTATCTATATCACTTTCCTCAAAATATGCCGTATCTTAGGCGCGAATGAACATTCAAGAAAAAACTGGCACCATTAAAGCAGAATTTGAAAGAATTTTGAATGTATAGTATATTGGATTTAATTTTATGTTAAATTCATTTGAATGATGTTCCATTTGGAGTTTCACTGAATAGAGAACTAATATCTGTAAGTCGTGTCATATTCCGCTATTGGCCCCCGGTCGACACCGTAATATCTTGACTGACTTAAAATTACATCGACCCCAAGGGATCGATACAGACCCATGTTTGTTACCACTGTTTTAGAGAAACAGAGGGTGGTTCAAGCGAAGGGAAACTACATGGGACAGACCCCTGTGACGGCATTGCTCACCTTTATACTGTGTTATGTGCGGCGGTACAGGAGATTCTGCAAAGAGTACGGCGACAACTGACCAGATTTTCCAGTTTTTCACCTTAGGCGAGCAGTTATGCGAGCACTATCTCCCGCTCGACTCTTCAAAGAGCCTTAGGGTGGAGTATTAGAATTTTGCAGAGAAAGCGAGAAATTGACACCGGCTGAGTCGCCAAGCTAATTGGCACAATTGGCAAGGCCGAATTTTCGATAGCAAGGTCGAACTAACGATATTTTTGAAAAGTGGGGTAAGTATTGTGATCGAAAAATAGACTTTTTTTATAAATATCAGACAACCGCTTTGCGATCCATTTTACTCAGAAGATTAAATAGTCCGAAATAAAACAAGTTGAAACAGAAGGTATTTAATTAATAATAAATTTTGGGAATTCACACTAAATTATATCTATGTATTATTCAGTTTTTTATATTTGCTTTGACAAATTTCATTGACCTTCCTAAATTCGATCTTGGTCGTGCACAAAGTTTTAAATATTTTTCGACAAATCTTGCCCTGCACACTTGCCCTGAGTAACGTCGTAATGTCGAATGAGATGTTTTCGAATGATGTTTTCGCATTTGAAAATACTACGCAATGTTTTTATGCTTCATGAACTTGCGAAGAGTACAATCCATTCCTAAAAGACCGACTTGACAGATTGACATGAACTGTTTACGTTTATTCATACTGAAGAAACTTCGAACTCAAAACCGAAAATTTCAATGCTTTCACGCGCTTCCATATTTACAATATGCATTCCTTCTTTAAAGAAGAGATGAAATTGGGGGCGTAATTCCGATGCATGATAAGACTTTAAACAAGTCCATAAATGTGATGGAAATATGAGGCAATTTATTTATTTATTTTGAAAAAAAAAATGTAATGTGAAGTTGTGCCGTTACAAAGAAGATCAAAAAATAAAGAAATGAAATTAGTTAACTTGTATACATATCAGTTATAACTTCTACAACGGCCACCTCATAATATTTAAGAAGGTTTTTCCATAAACCGTGCGGTAATTACGCGAATCTGCAATCACTCAACATTGTTTTATTTTATTTTAGTTCAACGAGTCCGAACATCTCAGAAGTTCCTAACATCAACCATCAGATCTCTCTAAGTACAAGCACATGGTCTTGTAATCACAAGTAAGCCACATTAAACATAACCAAGAAAAGTGTTCCATCATTCAAACACACGAACAGTTAAAAAAATTCAGAATTATCTTGTGCAAGACAATGTCTCATCGGTATAATACTATCTCAAAGTGAAAAGTCAGGTTTTCAAATTCAGATTACGAGAAGGGTCCTTAGTTTCAACGAACCGTCCACAGGTTCCTCACTCCCAGTACGTTACGCGACATTGTTTATGGTGTAGTGTTGCTCATCTTCGTATGTCACATTTCCTTGATGCATTTATGAACCGGCTAATGGAAGCACGAAGCTTTCCTGGGCACGCTTCTTAAACGTTCGATCCCACTCTCGTTTGGCTTCTCATGCACATACTATTTTATTTTCTATAAACCCCCGAGAAACAACCTGAGAAGGGTGAAAAAGAAATGAGAAGCAAGTAGACGAATTTAATTACAGGAACTAGATTTATCCAAACAATTTTTTTCGCTACTACACTACTTTTTTTCCGCTGTACAGAGAAACAGTACGGTTATTTAAGGGGGTCTGTTTTTCCTTAATACTTGTGCTAACAAAACGTCCAAAAGCCTTCAGATATGGTCGTTCCGTTCCGTGGTGCTAGCCCTGCAGTACGAGGAAGCAGTCACATGGCGTAAAACAGTTCAATCAATCCTACCATTTGACGAAGTATTATGTTGCATGGTCCAGCTGTGTGTGTGTGTGTGTGTGTGTGTCCGATGTGAATTCCTAAGCCGTTTGCGTCGCTGCACAAAGAAGAAAGGGTGAGCCAGCTACGCTGATTGCCAGTGGGGAAGATTTCTCCAATTTGTTCATCGCGTTCCGAAGAGCCTATTTTCACGGTTCGCGACTTCATTGAAGTTAAGAGTCCTCGGGATGCGGTTCATTTATTGAGAGTATTTAAGTCTTCGTTAATTTTCTGGGCGGTTATTTCTACTAATTAACTTCTACTAAACTAAGAAAATGGAAGAAAACCAATTGCCACTTTTTTCTTCAATAATAGTACGAAACTTAATTTACGTATCAACCCTGATGAACATATTATATTGAATAGTTATACTTACTTGAAAATCACTTGGCCGTTGAAGTCCACCGGAGGAGTCCACTCGAATGTTGTCGAAGTTTTCTCCGACGGATTCGAATGTGTCACTGTGTTCTGAAACACGAAATATCCGTCTACACGTCTCATTCATGTCCGCATATACAGACCTAGTAATTTATAAACATCCTTCACAAAATTCGTCCGAAGAGCTCAGAATCTATCGTGAATACTGCATGCGAAATTGCATGAGGAACTTTAATTTGATTTAGTCAAAGCACAGTAAAAAAAATGTGTGATGTACGGGGAGAAGTACCATTTGGGCCCGTTTTCTTGAGCTCAAAAATCTATTCCCATATTTTAACTATAAATACTTTAATAATAAGTCTGTATTGCCAACAATATAGTAACCGACTCCGATTCTACTATAGCCCTTACTAGCAAAAGGAGTGTTCAACAAACCATGCGCATAATTAAATGACATTTATGTCCAGAAGCAAAACAAGGGGCCATCTCAGCATTTGCTCAATGGATCAGAGAAGCTGGACAAAAACCTGGAGATGTGGGTGGACAAATCCTTATAATCGTAAATCCAGGTTGTTGGCTCGAAATTTGTCTCAACATTATTTACACTTGCTTGCTTTACCATTAAACGAATCACATTTTTAGACGAGTTCAGATTAGTTTACGAGCGAGACTACAATAATAATTTGGTGGAACTAAAGAGACATTGGCGTCTGACGTGTATGCACCAGTTGTTTTAGTTATCTGAAAAGTGATTGGATGTCTATCCTTAGAGTACTTGTCTGGCCTTTGCATTCCACGATGGTATCAAACGAATCCACGATGGTATGGAGGCAAAATTAAAAGCAGATATATTTATTCAAGCAGAGGTAATAAGTCTGTTCGCATATTTGATTGTAATGTAATCTCGAAACCAGAAATGTGGATAACGTCCCAGGCTGCCGACAGGGACGCCACCGCTATTGGCGCCGAAGTTTTAAATTTTAAACATCGTACTAGACGGAAGTACGTATTTTGAGGTTGAATATAATGTCCTGTGAGACTGCCGCAATTGTGAGGAAAAACATGCTGTGTAAGACGAGTATCCCACTCGGAAGTAATGACACTAATTTATTGGAAGTGGCAACAAAATCCCGAAATAACCATCAAATATTGCAAACGCAAACTAAAGAACACTAATTGTGTAAACTGTCACACTACTTTTCATTAGAGGTGCAGCACAAAACAGAAAAAAATAACATTTTCCATTATTCGAAAACTAGTCACCGATATCCCTGGATGTCTGGCAAACCCCAAGAACCGAAAAATATTCAAAGAATAATTATAACACTGAAAAATTTTATCTTTCATCAACTCAAATAGCGAATCGACAGCAGTAATATTACAATTTGATATGAACAATTACAATGAATCAAATTAACATTATTATAAATAATAATATATAAACTAGTGGTCTGCAGCAACAAAAACTACAGCTGAAACTGACCTTTTTTCCCAAAATGTAGTAACCACACTTCGCGAGAATAAATAAAATACTCTTATAACACTACAAAAAATTAAAAATCTTAAGTGTATTCATTAATACTGCAATAACTGTAGTACACACTCAGAACAATAGTTATTTACGTGCCAGAATGTCAATACATTTGGTGTTACATAACACGTGAATACCAAATATTTAATGGCATTTCAACTCTTATAGCTTTCTTCCAATATTGTCATTGAGGGTGTTTTTGGGAGGGGGAAGGGGAGTGCTACATATTTAAAAATTTACTTATTGAATAATACGTTATTGAATATAATATAAAGTATAACCGCAAAAATGAGTGGAAATTCGTATGGAGAGGTGAAGGTCTTTTCAACCTACCCGTATAATTTATCTAATTTGACAAATTCTTAAAAGAAAACTAAAACCTGTTATGTGTCGCGTGCACGTAAGCACAGTGAAATGTAAAGTTAAGTTCTTTCAACTTTTATGGAATATTTCATTAATTTTATAGTTAACCAAATGAGGAATGCCGACAAGAGTTGATTTGATTGAATTAAATAAATTTCATGAAATGGACTAAAGAAATTAATAATGAGAAATATTAAATGAAAAGTAATTACTACATTTTAAACAAGAGGTTAGGACTCTTACACGTCGGCGGGGCTCTGTAGCAGCACGTAGGGTGAGATTGCTCCCGTTCGCAAGTTTTTATTTCGTCCAATTTAATTTTTATTTTTTATTCCTTCATTACAACTAACGAGTAGAAGACTCATTTGTGCAATGAATAATCAAGTAACCTCTCCGCGACGAAGTACGAATGTGCATACTCACGCCTATTGCAGAACATTTCTCATTTTCAGCGAATAAACCTATCTGCAAATACAAGTAGTCCTTTCAGGTGGCATTAGATAGCTAGGGCGTATTTCGCCGTTCTTTTTTCGCAAGCCGCGTCTTTCATCTATGAATCAACCTAGGCGCTTGCGTAACGGCCGCGTGCCGCAATGCGCGCGCGACGTTCATCTCGCGCATGCACTCGCCCGACACATTGCGCGACGCCCACGACAATCACGAGAGCCCGAAGTTTGGCAAAATACCATTTTATTTTTTTACCATTACGTTATTGCTTCTTACTGCGCTCAATACTCACGGCATAACTTACCTGAATCTACATGATAGTGATGACGAGGGAAATATGAAAACGGTTTAGCGTTTCTACCTGTTCTCTTACGAGGGAATTATGAAAGGGAATTCTGTGAGAAGTTGGAAGTGACAAACCGAGACAAGTTAACAACTAGTTAATTAAAATTGAACTAAACTAGTTAAGGAAGTATGAATAATTAAAATTAAGTAAAAAAAAAACACCGTGCATGTACTACGAGCGTTAATTGGTTCTAATGACCTTGGGCGAAAAAAAAACAAAAAAACCTCGGGGCACAAATATTTATTGTAGTTCCGATTTTATTAATTAACAATAGGAATCAGTTAATTGTAGATCTGATGTTGCTTGTTTAAACATTGACATTTCTACACGTCCATAAATATTATACTGATATGTTTACGGGGCTTAATCAGCAGGAGATATTATCATCATTATTATTTATAATAAATAATAATAATAATAATAATAATAATAATAATAATAATAATAATAATGAGCGTCTTTAGTTCGTCTTCGTCTGAATGTAATTACCAAATAAAATATTTGACTCTTGGGAGGGAAATTTACACTTTTGAGTTTATAACTATAAAGAAATTTGTTTGATCCAGTTCTTAACGTACACGCGCTTTTAATCGTAATCAATCGAAGTCTCCCTGAGGGGAAACAGTCTTTTTCCTCTCGTGTGTAAATGCCCATCTCTCTCACCGCTTAAGTGGCGAGAAGAATTAACGATTTAATGGCGGTAAAATGACAGGAGTGAATCTCCTCCCTTCAACTGACATGTCTTGTCTTATTTTTAAACCAGAAGGACACGTCAAGGAACACTGGTAGACACAGGTCCGATGAGTGTGTCCGACGTGGGCAGAGCAGCAGGCAGGTGTAATCTTACAATTTGAGTTTGTAGAAGACACGGGAAAACCACACCGAGACATCTTGCTCTCTTATCCCAATGTAAGTTCACAGTCTTAATTGTTTGGATGTTGAATGAATTTTTTACTTTATGCAACTGGCTTATTTCCTCGTCTTAAGAAACTTGCATGAGTCTCCACTGATTTTACTTCGAACTTTACTTCACCCTGAATTTTGGTATACAAGGGCACCTTTTTCCTAGAGCCTGAAAGTTTGGGAACGGTGTCTTCTGCTTTTTAGCTTTCGTGTATATCAGCGTGTTATATCCCAACGTACAGACGGTGCGTAGTACACCATGTACCCCAGAACAAGAGAGGGCTTACCCCTTCAATTAAAATAAAGGACATGACGTCCCCCCGATAAAGTTGTATTTTGCGATCGGAGGAAGAGGCGCCTTCTGTGACCCCAATAAGTTACCGGATAGAACTTTGAATATCCCGTCGATACTGAAGCCTGCCACTTTGACCTACACATAATTCAAAGGGTCACTTCAACCTTTCACCCGCCGTGATATCTCGAGTTACCTCGCCTGAGGCGCTCATCCCCTTCCCTGATAAGGGCCACCCCGAGCGCGCTTGCTCTAACTGGTAACGCCAAGTGTTACCCCCTCTCCAACCTCTATCTGGAAACAGAAGTGGGGGTAGAGGTATATAGTTGTAAGGAAATATTGTATGCTGTTCACTACCATTCTGACTTTTCATTAAAAATGTGTTACTTTATATTTTGCTTCTGTAATAATCTTAGTGTGTTGTTACTCACTGAGTTTCATTTCACCGAGTCTGTTTGGAAAATCTGTCGACTAGCCATTGACATTATTTAACTGGCGTATAAGAACGTACGTTACACGTTTTTCTAGCCCCGAGTTTTGGGATGTCTGAGCTGGAGCATTTTCCCCTCCCAGAGCCTTTAATTTTGGATGCGTTGTCTTCCAATAATAGGAAATGGTATTTTCCAGGTCCACGCTGCTACCTTTCGATTAAAACCCCCCTCGCTTTAGATCCAGAATAAAGCAGCGCCCACAATCTTGGGAAGTTCGACATTAGAGTTGTTAATTAACCTAGAATGTTGGATGGGGTTTGGTCGAGTCTGGTTCAGCGGCACTGCATGCTTCAGCTTTAGATTGTTAAGTAGTGTCCAGTTTCCTACTATATAGTTATTTCTTGCGTTTCGCAAGGTCTCAAATTTGAGAAACTCGCCTTGGAACGTCCAAGAAAATGCAGTGACCGCGACGCCACCTCTCCGAGACACTGTTTAAGTCTCGTTAGCACATACGTAGAGCACTCCCAGCCACGGGCCGCTGCCGCACGTGCGTGATGCATTCCGAGAGACCCCGACCTTGCCCGCCGCCGCCGCCAAGGCGGAAGCGGGGCGCGCCAGGGCGTGTCGCCGCTACCGCCAGCCCCCGCCTGTGCCTGCGTCTGCGTCACGTACCGGCGCAGCTCTAGACGTCCTTTTGGCGAGTTTCTCCGACGGGGCCACAGGCAAGGGAGAAGGACGGGGACACGGGGGAGGCAAGAGCCCTGCAGGGGACTATTTCACTCGAGAGCCATGGCAGTCAACACAAAATCCGTTACATGACAGCCCAAAGTGACAGGTTGCCGCTCGCTTCGACAAGAGTCAAAAGCGCTCGGCCGAGAACACAGTGACTGACGCTCGGTACTTGTGACTGCTGGTCGAGTCATGTTTTCGAGTGTAAAACCGAAAATAAATTGGTCGAAAAGTTGAAATTCTAATAAAGGAGTATAAATTAAGTGAACCAGTGGTAACGTGAAGGGCAGTTTTCCTAGGGCCAGCGGAAATAGCAGGAATCCTTTTAATTCCTGTGGCAAATTTAGCAAGGAAAAGAAACTTGCTTGAATATAACCCTGATGATTAATCGATTTTAAAAATGAATATTGATTGAAAAATAATTACGTTATGATCCCCAGTTTTGAAAACAAACGGTCGCCTCTGGTTAAAGTGAACCTATGGGGACCATTTGTTTCAATTATTTTTCACTACATGGAGTATGTCAAAAAACTTCTCTACAATGAACTGAATTTATTTCGAGAGTTCATAAAATTACAAACTGTTGATATTCTAAATTTCCATATTTTAATTTAGCCTTGAAATAATATTACCGTTTGCCGAACAATTGGTAATTTTTGCAGATTCTTGATTCCATAGCCTTGAATGACACATAACCCTTCATTTCTAATCTCTTTTGGTCACTTTCTTCTGTTCTAGAAGACACTTTACGGAATATCCTACCTAGATATTTAATTAGTCTTTCATTCTGCAAGAGTCCACAGGATTGACAGAATTGTCACAGGAAAAATGAAATTATTTTGCTCACATACAGAGGTACATACCCTCAGTCCTTTTCATTATCCGTACGCCTACAAAAATTATTCACGAGATGATCAAACTCTTAGCTTATGAGAATTAGTACGATTTTTGCATACACCTTGAGAGTCTTTCCAATTGATCATTATTTTTTTAGAACATCTAGCGAGATGATATAATAATACATTTTTGGGAAGTCTCCTGCTGGGTCGTCTAATTTCAAGTGTCTTCGAAGACAAAAGTTATATAAAATATATAAATACAAATAATTAATATATAAATACATATAATTAATATATAAATACATATAATTAATATATAAATACATATAATTAATATATAAATACATTATATGAGATTGCTAGATAATTGGTTATTTTTTCGACAGGGAAAGGGAAACGGAATTGAAGTTCTTGTAATGTTTGCGGTCAGGCGCTCCTGTTACTTCCGTTAATTCTGTCCCGTATTAGGACTGGGAGCGCCGTGCTGTTACTCACTCACTACCTCCGCAGAGAAGTGTCGAAACGAAAGGAGACAACAGGCTGTGTTGGCAATCGTGGAAAAATCCTAATGAACGTGACACACTCGCAACTACCAGGAAGGAAGGGAAATAGAATTTTATTCTCCAATGCACACTAGTTCTTATGACTTCATTTACAGGAGCTGACTGGTGTAGTCGTACCTAACTTCCGCTACACATAATATAGCTTCATCCTTTACTATGCAAAGTAGGTTTTTCTATTTCAGTTGTTTTGGACTACTGACCGTGATAGTTCTCTGATTCAACACCAAGCACAAACCTTCACGAACCTAGAACGACAAGTAGTTACATCTAAGCCGCTCTCCACGCTATCAGATCTGTCAATGCTGGGACGCAACTGGCAAGAAACTCCATTCTGTGTGTTCGAGCATGGCAAGGTTGTTAAATCTTTATCATTTCATAAAGGCAAATTTTCTAAATTCATTGCCATGAATACGAAATACTTTTACACATTTCAATTATTCTTTAACAATTACATCTGCAGAATTATTTAATGAAGCTACAGCAATTAACCAATATACAGCGTTTTCAAGCATTTCTGTAAGTAGAGAGGAGTGCAACAAGAAAACTGAGCCCGGCAAAAATTTATTACATATTAGAATTCAGGGTCCAAGGTTTAGCTAAGAACACTATTTACATTCTTTGTTAAACAACTGTCTACTAGTGATATTAACAGAGATATCATTGATTGAAAAAAAAACAGTTATGAAAATTTATACGATACAATATTTATTGCACGTTTACTTTTTACTTCAATTACGGTAATTTAATAAAGTTGTTTATATAACGAAACTCTGAGCTGCAACATACTTTCTCGCTTATTTATAAATATATAATTTTCGAAAATTCAGACTTCAGCAAACATGAGACCATTCTTTCAATCATCCCTTCTATTCCTAGCGAAAATAAAGAAAAAATTGGAGCGTTTTTTTAAGTAAAAGGTTATTTTAATTGCTTGTATTTCGTGCTTAATTACATGACTACTCACTTTCAAATAATTGAACATGAACTTGGTATTTAAATATCTGTGTTTAAGGAAGAGAGAGAATCTTTTTTGCAAATTTAATAACTGGATTTATCCACTTTTACGTTACGTCTGCAATAAAAAGTTTTCTTGCCGAAAATTCGCAGTTTTCCTTCACATTATTTAGCTTACTCTTATAAAGTACCTTCGTACGGGAGAGAAAGTAAATGATACTCTTTGACATGATAGTTCAGTACTAAAAAATGAATTTACATAATTTTGTTAAAAAAAATTCACGATGCAGTTATTTGCTTGCCAACTGTCGGTGCGCAAGTGCTTTTGTCGAATCAACAGGGACAATTTTAATTTCTATCAAATAATTTTTCGAATAATAAAAACTTTTGGACAAAAGAAAATTTGTCGCCCTCAAATTTGCCGCTCAGAGGCCAGTGCCCACAGTACCCATGCCTAAATCCACACTGCCTGTAAGTATCGTGCATGGTATCGCGGGAGTTTAAGATTCTATGGATGGCGAGATCCGTCGCCGACCTACAAGTCGACTTGCGGGGTTTTCCCGAACTAGGTATGTCCTACCAGCAGGGCACCGCCCGAGATGGGACACGGTCTAAGCTTCTTACTGATCTGTCGACATGAGAGAGTGTAATGCACTTGCGTAAGGGGGGGGGTATGGTTACAACACTCCTTTGGTAGCCCCTTTGTTAAGGTACTACCCTGACATTCCGAAGCTCGATCGTTTCTTCTCCGACAGTGGCTGAATTCGAACTCGCTGTGAAGCTAGTGTCGAAATTCCTGTTATAGTCTGACTCAATAGAACATCTAAGCTACTAAGCTTGTGCCATTTGTACGAACATTTTGAAAATATTGGATTTTCGTTTCAAGAACCTCCAAAATTAAAATATCCATTTCAAATTCAGAGGATCGTAATATCAGTAAGATCACATAACATTAAATTTGGTGAAAATCCTGCGTATGTTTTAGGCGCTAGCGTTATTCGGTCGGACGGACGGACGGACGTTCTGCCGAAAACCATTTCAATATCAGGGGCCCACAATACGAGTTTTTCTGTCGAAAAATGTTAACTTTTCGCTGCAGCACACTACTTTCTTTCTAAGTAGTAGCGCTACGTATGATTTCGAACTCATTTTATCATTATTTCAGTTCCTTTGTAGTACTTAGTACTTTATCTAAGGCTAACATGGATAAGTACTTTCAGCACTTATTCATGTAAGCCTTAGATTTCATTTACTTCGTTAGAAGATTCACCACAGTGACGTCTTCACACGGTTATCCATGTGCGATATTCAATTTGCCTTTGCTGCATACGAGCAATGTGTAAATGGAGATAATAAATTAATATTTTTGAGACCTAACGTAAACCAAACTGATGTTATCGCATAAACAGATGATTGCGATAGTGTGCCCGTGACCTATGCAGTAGATTTAGATTACGAGACCATATTGAAGGAGAAATTGTCACTGATAAAAAAACTAGATCAGAAACTTATCTGTAACTGATAAGAACATATTTTTAGACATGACGCTGTCAAAAGTACGCCTTATTTTTATGAACGATCGTCTAATTTTACAAAACCATTACAAATTTCATTGTATCAATAATCAATCCTTGCAAAAATTTGAAGTTAAAATAAAAATTTGATTATTTTAATGGCCACTTAATTTTATAAACACATGACTACGAAAATACATTTAACGGTGAGAGTGCATTTTTTTTTCGAGAACCCGTGCCAAATGCTGCCGAAAGGAATATCAAGAACATTGACAATCTTCTTGAATAGACGTGAAATGAGGATATTAATAGGCCGACAACAGACTTAGGAAAATTTATAGATTTAATAACTAAGATTTCGTAGCTTTAACTTGTGCTGCTGCGCAAAGAATGGTAAGTGAATCAGTAGCCATGACGTAAGGTCGTGACATAAATCAAGACTGAATCTGAAAAAAATGTTTAACTTCATATTGATCACATCAAACCCAATCAAACGACACGCGAATTTCGGCGCGGTTTAAATTTTTCATTTGAGAATGTCTAATCCTTTTGATCAAGTCCTTTCTATGCTGGCCGAGTATGTACACGACTGTTTAACAGTTTACTTACTTCTAGTTCACTGTTGTGTACATTATAAAGAATTTTAAATCTTCACGAGATGCTACTTTCATGTTTAGGCTGTAATCTTATATAGACATAGCAAAACACTAGATTTGGTCGAGAAATGAACGGGTCCACTGACTAAAAGGGTTCTCCGGTAAAATGAATTTTTTGAAGACACTATTTCTTTTGCATCAACGATGCTAGGAATTTTGGTACGGCGTCTTTGTCTATGAGCAACTTGCGAATACTTTTGATAATTTTTGCGATACGTCTGCTTTAGAAAGATTTGGATTATTTAACTATTATGTAACAGTTACATTCTTATGTCAAATCAACGAAAGTGTAACAATTTAGTTCAAAGTCTTGTGCGAAGAAAACGTGGCAAAATGAAGTTAAAATAAAACTAATAAATAAATGAATCGAGAAACTTCTTAACATGTACCTCATAGTAAAAAATTAACCTCAACAGATCTTTTATTGGGAGGGGCAAAGGGTCCCCCCCCCCACATAAGATGGTAAAAAGTTCCCCCTGAACCAAATTATACGAGTAGATACACTGTAACTAACATACAAATAGGGTTTTTTTGAAAGGTTTCGTACCGTAATGGCACGAAAGAACATTTACTTATCTTTCCAATTATTTATCAACTGAATGTGTGGTGCCGCAAGGTTTGATCTTAGATCTTACTCGTATCCTCTTTTATAAGTTTACGACATTCCTTCGTCAATTAGAAACGGGAGAACTGTTCTGTTTGTCGATGACCCGAATGTTCTTTGCAAAAAAGAAACAAATAGTAAGATTTTAGAAGTTTTAAATTGTTTTGTAATAAATTAATAGTTAACGAAGGAAAAACAGTTTCAATGTATATTTGCATTTCAAGTCAGCAATCGCATGCTCCATTGAAAATTAGCCATATGCAATTAGTTGATACAACAAAATTTCTACGTATCTCAATTCAGTCAAATCTCAAATGGAATGAACATAACAGAATTAAACACTAAATTAAGTTTATTATGTTACGAATTCAGAATTCTTTCAAATTCGGACAGCCGTCATGGAACTCGTTGCGTGTATTTTGCAAATGTACATTCCCGCCTGAGATATGACATAACATTCTGGAGAAGTTAATGATGCAGTACCCAGTTCTCTAGATTGCAAAAGAAGACTATTCGAATAATGACAAAATGACATTGCGTGATACCTGCAAGCCTCTTCATCGAGCTTGGCATCTGCTATTACTTTGCCTATGTATTTATAATTACGTAATATGTCAAAACTGACATTTAAAAAAAAGACTTAATACGCATGTAACAAATAATGTACTTTAGCTTCCGGATCAATGACCCCATCTCTTTCACGTTTTTGTTCAGATTCCTTGATCCATTGAGCAAACGCTGAGATAGCCCCTTGATATGCTTCTGGACGTAAATGTAGCTTCACTATGCGCACGTTTTGTTGAACTCTCCTTTTGCTTGTAGTGGTAGGAGTAGAGTAAGGAAGAGTTACTATTTTGTTAGCAATGCAGAAAATAAAATCTGCAGTTCTTTTACAGTTTCAAATGAGTTTTCTATAAATCGGGAACTAAAATATCTAGTTAATCAAATGTCTAATCTCTCGCTTTTTTAAATCTTTATTTTCATTTTTTTAACTTTAACTCATCTTTCAACTATTTATAGTTAAAATGATGGTAAAGGATTCTGGAACTCAAAACTTGCGCAGTTATCTTCTACCCGTACGTCACAGTTTTTACCGGTTTTGACTAAATCTAATCTTACCTGATTATTATTAAATTCCTTCACAAAATACAGAAAACAGTAAATATTTTTAATATAAATTTTAAGATACGCGAAATTAAATGTCTAAATATATTTTTTAAATCTTTGTACCAACATTACGGAGGCAGTTGCCCACCCTTGCCCGCCGTCTAAATTCTACTTTTGATTCTACAGACACCCTGTTATCAAAATTCGATGGATATACATTGACAATTTGACGTTTTTTCAAAACTCGATAACGAAAAAGACAAGTTTATCATGTTTATGAGTTTCATTTTAGTTGAGAATGCATTTACTGTGCCTGCTTTCGCTAAAATCTTTTATTTTTGAATCCATAAATCCACAGTTTTCTATAGAAGGCGTCGAGTTTTGATGAAACACGATTTGAGGCATAATTAAAGTGGTGAAAGATACCTGAACGATGTAATATTTATAATAAATTTTCCTTTGCATTTATCGGATTTTGAAAAACCCTCCTTTATTTGTATTTTTCTACTTTAAGTGAAGATTATCTTATCAATTAACAACTTCAGATCTTTCATTTTGAATAGTTATGTAACTGTATCTGCTTTTAATGCGTTTTATCTTTCTTTATGACAGGACAGCCCAGAAAATCATTAAAAATAATAAAACAGATTATATCAATCTTACATAATACTTATGGAAATGGCACGATTGGAATATTACCAAATGTAAAGAGCACTAATAAGTAAGAATGTTCATTGTTGTCGCTAATAACCTTAGTCGTTGATGCGACAAAAAATAAACAGAAAAAAAAGAATGTTCACGTGCGTCTACCCGTCATTAACTTCTCACAAGCGAGTAAATCAAACAATCGTCTTATACCTCTCATCCAAAGATGTTTGAGAAAAATGTTACATCGGCGCTTCCTTTCCGGAAAACATAGCGTGCTTGTTCAAAGACTTCATTAATAACGATCTAGTATTCCGTTAAAGAGCAATTTCATCCACAGAGTTTGCTAGACGAATTTTAACATTAATAGGGCCTATACTTTTCTCAATCACGAGTGTGTTACAAAATTTAGTACATTTCAAGTGCTATATAAATTACCAGAAATATTAATTTAAATTTTGAAGAACGTGAGACGGGCTTCATTGTGACTTGTTACATATAAAAGAAAGGACTCGGACAATGTATGAAATTTAGGTCCCTTCCTCACATACGTCACTTAACAGTTTGTAAAAAACTGAGACCTTTTTTTAAATTCCATGCACACCGAAGTCTTCACTTCTCTAGTATATCAGAAATTTGGAAATTTAAATTTGAATTTGAATAATGAGGTTCCTATCAAAATACGTCTGCTGGAAGAGCATAAATTTACTATTTTAGGTGTACCTACATAATGTAGTTATCTGGCACATTACGGAACTTCCTTTCAATACTTTACACCTCTAGCAAATCGTGACTGGGCATTTTAGTGGGAAGTCATTTTAGATCTGATGAAATATATCTGGCGAAACATTTCGATCTGAACCCCTTTGAGATTTACTGTTCTGAGAGGAACATTGTGTAGCAGTACATGTTTTTACCTCAGAGCATGATGTTCAGATGTCTTGTCACACACACACACACACATGTGTGTGCTGTTCTTGTATATTACGGGACACTGGAATACATTTATTAGTCTTTTGAATATATGTCGAGACTAATACGTTTAAATAAATTTCGACACAGCGCATAAATCAGCTCGGTAACAACTTCATAGCATATTTATGCTTGCCGCCCCTCCCTCCCCCCCTACACACACAAAACATGACGCTCAGTCTTCAATAATAGCGAGTCAATAATAATTCTAATAGTTGTGCATCCAAATATGCAGTAAGATTTTTTTTGATTATGTAACAACTTCTCTTTAAACAAGAGGCAGGATGCTGCTATCAAAGTTCGGTCT
Source organism: Gryllus bimaculatus (assembly GCA_017312745.1). NCBI lineage: Eukaryota > Metazoa > Arthropoda > Insecta > Orthoptera > Gryllidae > Gryllus > Gryllus bimaculatus. The sequence goes on along the minus strand of BOPP01000018.1, from coordinate 11,428,022 downwards.
ATCTCGAGACTTATCTTTTTTAAGAACACTCTTTATCAATACCGAAAACTAATTACGCATTATTAATACCGAATACGGCTGAGGACTCTTCTAAAGAACTGAGAATTCCCAGACACTCGGGATATCTCAACTAGCATCAAGGACCGTAGCACCGCCACATGTTATTCGGCCGCGTCACCGCCAAGGTTGTCGCCCCTCGATTGCCACGACTTAGATCAGGTGGTCAGCACCGCCCAAGGCTCTTCAAGCCACCTCGCGAACGGTCATCATGCGGACAATAGAGCTCCAGAGTCCGAAGGCCACGCCCTCTCGGATTGCCCTTCCCCGTTACCATTTTCAAATCTCAGCCCGCTTACATTCCACTCCAGCCCGACTTCAAGAACCTCTTAGCCTACGTCTTCAACGACGCCCTCCCTTCCACGGAATGCACTTTTGCCCCAGAAGCAGCCGCCCATCACTTTAGCCAATCCTCTTCCAGATTGTTTCACTCCCGATAAACTATCTAAACTGCAGGGCCCTCCACACATGGAGGGAGTGGCAGAGCAAGAGAGAAAATGACTGAATGCATTTTAAATGTGAAATGAATAACATGAAAAACTTACCAGCTTTGGAAACGAGGGAAAGGGGGAGGACTTCGAAAACTTTTAAGGCCTTGCGATTTCTTAGTTACATGGACATTTTATCCTGTGCTCAAACTGCTCCCTTCTTTATGAACGCACCACACCCGAAGCCATCCAATTCCAGCCCGGTCTTTTCCCCGGTACTCTAGGTGGCGTCACGCTCGCGCTGCGTCATGGCACGTCAAACCCCTTGGTTCAGGCGATACGGTACAAGGTGGGCGTATGAGTCAAAATGAATTGCGATACGTAGGACCTTGAAGGGAAGGAAATGGACAGTATAACACGTGAGTCACAGGTGACAGGAAGCAAACGGAGCTGGAGATGACAACTTCGGCCATGGAACCGTCATTTCCTTGCCAATTGCCGGACGGACAATGACCTGCATACGTCTCATTTTCCAGAGTGTACTTTCCAATCACATTCTTAAATACAGGAAATCCGAAGAACAGTTTCCAACATATTTTAGGAGAAAATTTCGCACACATCTGGAAAAATAGTCCGAGGAAATTATTAGCTTACACTCCACCTTAGAAATTACGAGACATTTGGAATTCCTATTGAACTACGAGCGCGCACAGAAGCGGGAGAGGCGTGTCCCCTCTGAAAATTTTGAAGGATGCCCACTAGCCTTACGTAATGAAACATTCATGGTCAATCCTTTATTTTCACATTTTTAGTGGAATAAAGAGACCAGAAATTAAGTAGCAAATTTTGGGCGGCGCACGCCAATGCGTATTGATAAATATTGACTCATTTAATCATTCTCACACCTTCTCTCACGCAAATTCAGGCTTTCACACGCTTGTGCTGCTCGCCCGAAAAAAAAAAAAAAACTCCACTTCCGCATCCCTAGGTGGAGCGAGGCACGGCGTGGCCAACGTGCGGCGCGGCGCCGGGAGACGAAGGAAAGGAGATCGGTATTTCCCCGGCGGTAAGTGCTCTACTTTCGTGCGCGGACATCCTTCGGGCTGGAGCGGAAGCAGCTCAGCACCACTGGGCCTCGGCCTCAGACCCAGGCTCACGCCCGCACCCGCACCGGTGAGCCAACCCTGGCCGCTCGCCGCGAGGCGCCTCGAAGGCCGGGTGGCGGTGGCGGTGGCGGCATGCGGAGCCAGGCGGCGCGCGGTGCCGTGCCGCCCGTCCACTTTCCACGGTCCACGGTGCCTCACCACGTAGCCGCACAACACCTCGCAATTCGCTCACATAACCCGACGAGGAAGACAGTTCGATGGTTCGACTTTTACCTTCGCTTCGTCACGGGACTGGACGATGAATAGCCGATGAATCAATTCTCTATGCTGACATTTCGCTGCACGTAATAAAAATGCAAAAAATCTCCCATCGTTGGCAACAACAGTTCAATGAAGGTAACCTGCAGAAAACGCGATTGAAACTAATGGAAATTATTTACGAAACATTAATTCAGATGACCTGATGTCCCTCAAACAGAGGCAAAATAATTTTTAACAAAAATGAGTTACAGATTTTCGTTAGTGTGGATATGTCTTGATAAAGAAAATATTGCAAATGTAATTACAATAAGAACTGCGCCTGAAGTAGTAATGCAGGACTGGAGACATCCTTATATTAAAGTGTCGTGTGCGCGAGTATTGAAATCTCATTCAATTCTGTCGATCTATCGGGAGCCTTTGTTTTCTGTCCATTTCTTCTTCAGATACTTCAATTCCCGTCCTTCCTATAGTTGGTTAATAGTCTAATCCTTATTGTACCTGCGGAGATATATCAATGTGCAATAGAACCCCAGAACTATCTTCTTCCAAGACGATTGACAATAAGTAGCTATGATACCTCGTACTATGCAAGTGGAATATTCAAAGCACCATAAATCTTTAAACACTGCCAATAATAAATCATTCGGAGTTTTCGTTAATACTTTACTATTTAAACTACTGAAATTGTCAGTGCAAATAAATGGCTTTTCATCTCCATTACAATTTACGTTGTGTGATTAAGTCTCTGAAGTGCACGCGGATGTTCCTTATTGTAAACTAGAGTGCACTGTATGAGAATCACAAGCCTTCAGTGAGTCACGAAAGCTTGCAAGTGTTTATAAACACGTCATAACAATCTATTGTATTCATTTACGTGCGACCAAGTTCTTGTTTATTTTGTCCGAGTGTGTCAAGAACAATTTCAAGTTGCATCAATTTAAAGATAAGGTTTCAGTACTTCTAGAACGATCTAATAAAGATTTGTTACTAACCTTAATTGCCTAGTATGAGTAACGCTTACTTTTTCCGCTCAATGCGAAAATGCGTATACATAATGCGTAGTTGCGCAATGTGGCGGATGTTTTTTCACAGAAACTTCTGCGTTGTAAACGTGTAGAAAGGCTACAAAAAACAGTTTTTGGAACGTATGGGAAATTAAAAGATCTTAACAAGTCGTAAAACATTTCCGACCCCCCTACGAAAAATCTCTTGCACACACCCATGACGTTTTACGCTACGGATCAATGAAAATTCGGGAAGAGCACGTTATGATAAATACATTGTCAAGGTTACTCGTTTAACCCTGGACGTCGCATTACTTCTTAAAACAGCCGTGGTTAGCCCTCTTAGCCAGCATTTCTTTTGCCAGTGTAACCTGGTTTAACTTTTCTAAAATCTTACGAGACTTAGATAATGAAGGTATAATTCTTGACAAAATAGTGTAAGTCTTCTTAAGTTAAATATGTCCTAGTATAAACCAAGTAACATCTTCCCTAAGTCCTCACAAATGAGTTGCTCACGTATTTGGATTTTAAAACCCTACCACGGTTAACTGATAGAGAATTGCTTTGCAGCTCTGACGTTTACGATTTTTCGTTTTTTAATTAAACCCAAACGTAAATTTTCAAAACTAAAGAAATCCTCAAGCCTTGAGACTAGCGCACTTCCTCCCCAAAATAGGTGTACAGGGAACTAATTTTGTTTCTACAATCACAGAAAGTGTTAGCGACTGTCATGGCTGGGAAAACAGTAGAAAATTATCTGAATACAAGTTGACCAGTAACTTTCAAGAATTCTTCTCGGCCAATGGAAAGTGTTTGTCTTTTGTCTCAGATGAGGCCAGTAGCCTTGTATTAAAATTGCCCAGGACATCGCGTATTGAGAAGCCCGCATGCTTACATGGACGCTGCGATAGATGAAGTCTGCGTCACTCAAATACGACTACATATTGAATTAACCTTTATTTGGTGTTAAGAGTCACTAGCGATCGTCAGGGTGTAGCAGATCGTCACGATTTGCTACCGTTAGTCCTAATTGAATTTAGGACTTCAATTCAAATTCAGGTGCACATGGAAATTCGGAACAAAACCTGCGCAGATGTACTTAACTGCGCAGAAAGAGGATTTATGCATCGAATACTCACATGGTCTTCCCCGAAGCAAGCGATGGTCTGCGTGTTCGCGCTGTCGTGAACGACGAAAGTGCCGATGGGCATGAGATCGTCGGCGGCGCGCGCCTGCAGGATGAAGCCCTTGTAAGGGAAACCCTGGCGAGAGGTGATCGTGACGTTGAGCGGCTCGCCGCGCGCGCCCTGCGCCGCCGACAGCGCGAAGGGCGAGGGGCCCGCGCGCGGCACGTTGTCGCTGTGGCGGGGCAGGAGCGTGGTGCACGTCTTGTTGCTGTTGGGCGCGCCGATCTGGAACGCCCGCACGGCCTCCTGCGGCCCGCCTGCCAGGAGGACCGCTAGCAGCAACGCGGTGGCGGCCACCACGCTTCGATCCATCATCTGCCAAGGACAAAACAACAGGGTGGTGAGTTCCTTTGTCTCCAAACGGAAAACAATCTATGTTACTATTGAATTACTATTAGAAGAGTTTGGCCGTTGCGTTTTTCGATACAGTCATTAAAAAGTTCACGAAATAAAAACAATCGCATTACAAATTCAAAAGTTTATATTTCTCATTCACCAAAACTATGTTGTGCGACGTTTCCAGGACATGAATTTCTCCATTTTCCTTATATGTCATGCTGAACGTGCGTTTACGAACACCTTTACTTATTTAGTTTAATGTATTAATTATTTTTGTTGATTAAGATGAGCAAACCACGTCCTCGAAACGTTGCGCAACAAAATTTTGGTTAGTGAAAAACAAACCTAATGAAATATCAAGGGCCAAACTCTACTGAAAGTAATCTTTTGTCTCTTTAATAATGGCACTACTTTATCAAACTAATTTTGTTTTTTAAAATACTAGGGGTAGAGTTCCCAAAAATACATTTTTAATTTAAATACCCTCGAAAATCAATCATTTTACTCAATAACATGAAATATCTTAGCACCGATTTATTGCTCATCCATTTTATTAAAGAAACACGTTGCACTACTGATGAACAAGCTCAAGATTCTCTTAAATCTTTCGAAAAAAAAATAGCAAAAAAGTCCCTAAATATAGAAATAAAATCTTTACATATCCAGCTCAAAGTACTTGCTTCACAGAATGGGCAGAGTGTTCCGCCATTTCTGTAACATGATGAAATGTCAAACAAAGTAATAACTAAATGTATTGCCTTCGAAACATCGTCTTTGTATCATTCCACTGCCATAAATAAAGCACCTCTTTACATTTTAAGCTATACTATGTATGATTGGTTTATTTTTCCAGCAGTAATTACTCTTATTTAGACAACTTACAACTATATTCCCACCCAACAACACAAAACTGAATAATAACTAAAAATGCAAACAAGAGTAGCACTCAAAATACGTAATTCTTTGTGTTATGAGTATCGATGATTCGATAAATGAAGTTGTAAATTTTAAAGCGCTCTGGAAGGTGCATTACGTGCCTTCAAGCTCACGAAATGTTCTTTCGGATATAATTTCGTGGTACAGTTTTCTCGGAATAGCAGTGGAGTTGCTCAAAATAATTTGAGAATAAATTGTAAATAGTATACAAACACTGCACGAGTTAATGAAGTATCATGTTCATGACGCGTTGTTATTGAAAACATTACTCTCATTATTTACTGAAATATTACGGAAATTAGTTTTTTCGATTTCAACACCTTAAATGCAGGTAACGTCTGTTAAACACTCGCCCACGTTTTTACTGTAGGAGATGTTTTGCCACAACCTTCTGACATTGAAATACAAATATTTATTCAGAGGTAGTGCTATACCAAATATTATAAACATATCGAGCCACTAAATAGTATGATCTGAAGGTTTATGCAACAGCGTCATAAAAAATGTACACTCCGAAAAGCATGAAAAATTTAAGACCAACATGTTCAAAAGGAATACGAACTTTTGTTTCATTCCACGATCAAAAAGAATCGGAACTTTTGTTTCAATTACTGGTATTGCCAGTAATTTAAATTTAATGTGTCCATTTTTCCCAATTTTGGCATGACCCTTTTGATGACGATAGTCCCTCCGTGAGGTACCAAATACATGGAGGTCAAGAAAACCATTCTGGGTGAAACATAAAATTCAGGAGCTATGATTCCTGCATCTGAATCTTAATGTTGGGAGATAGCGAAAAGAACGACCAGTCAACCAATCGGGAGAAAGCCGTTTGCTCCATTGCGTTATCATAAGAGTTCATAAGCTGAACTTTGTTAACAGACGCACGTGCACCGAAATTTTCTAACTTGTAGAAACTAGCTACATGCGGGTAAATTTTCCTTCCGTTAACGTACTGAAAGGATTTCCACCATCGATTCCTAAAGAGGTAAAAGTAACAGAAAAACAGTGAATAGTTAAAGATATTTCAGTTTCCGCACAATAGATTAAGAAATTCGCATATGCCATTTAGGATGACCCAATTTAGCGTGGTTCACAGGCTGACGGAATACATTTCTCACTCAAAGAAAAAATTATAACAACGCTATAATTGGTTGAATAAACCTGTTTGTATGAAAAAAGGAAATATAAGACTAATCTGATGCCTGATTAAGTAAATTGTGTGCGCAGTTACTTAACAATCGTCCATGTCGCTACAGTTCACGGTATGCTAGTTTGAGCCGTGTTTAACTGCTAATAGGAACTTCATATAGGAATGTTGGCTGTGAACATTTTTTCTCTGTGGAAAAATGGGTAGGGGGTAGTGGGTGTAAGAATCCAGGCCAGGAAGAGAGGCGGATCCTTGACATTTTTCGGGCCAGGACGACTCTGATAGACCCCATGAGGGTGCCTCCAGCGCCTGCTGCGTGTGTTTTCATTTCGCCTAATGGTTACTCCGAGGCACTTGAGCCGCCACCCACGTCCAATGCCGCCGCACGGAGAGCAGGCCTCAGCGACAGCCGCTCTGCAGCCCAGCCACGCCGCCCCCGTCCCCCACTGAGGACTAATCCAACCCTCCACAGCGCGAACGCCCCGAATCTGTTCATAACTATGAACCATCAGTATCTATCTGAAGTTACCATAAAAAGTCACTATTGCATTACAGATAACTTTAAACTTTCAAACGAAACCAAGTCTAATGATTTAAAGAAGTGTTCGAAGTTGTTTGTTGTGAATATAGGCGAACTGTAATGCGGTAGTCACACGTGTGTCAAAGATTAATTATTTGCCAAATAATAAGTATGTAATCTTGGGGCGAAAAAGATTGCTATTTCTTATCCCTGATCACAATGCGCTTTTGCCAAAAAGTAACCTATGATTATTATAAACGATTACGATTATAAACTAAAATTTAAAAAATCAATATTTTTTAAAATTTCGAACTAAATTCGAATTATTTGCCTCAACTTCGTACGAACATCACTTCCGGAGCGAGTAGCATATACATTAGTCCAGGCAGCATGTTGTCAGCGGGTTATGTGAAACTGCCAAGGACTGTGCCCGCGGATTCTTTTTCTACACTCACTTCTTACTTACACACTACCCTACCACACACGGCACACACAAGAGCAGTCGGGAATTTAAGAGGTAATTCCCGCTGAGGACACCCCCCCCCCAAGCCGACGGGTAGGTCGTGGGCCTCTCCAACCAGCAGGGGAAGATCTCCGCCACCACAGCGACAAAACCTACACTGTACTTACCGGTCTAAACCCTACCAGTTGCCACGCCCGGTATCACTAATCAATCCTTTCGAGCCATTCGAGCTAATCGAGCCACCAGCTGTTCGGGTCCTCCCCTCGCCCGACTTTTTTTCCCCCTCCCAGGAGCCGGCGGTGGGGGCGGAGGCGGACGCCGTGGCAGGCGAAACAGGGCGAGGAGGGAGGCTGCGGAGCAGAGGAAGGGAGGGAGGGGCACACGGCACAGGAAGAGCGCGCGCCGCCCACAACGCGCCTTTGTTCCTGGGCTGCGGGCGCCGGTGAACACCCACCAGGACGACGGCGACGGAGTCTGGCGGCTGACGCCAGTCTGACCCACTGAAGGAGGCGACGGGAAAACGTCCGCCCTTCGAGACCCACACCCCTAGAACATTTGAAGTAACCACTTGCAATTGTTACGTTTGCCAGTTACGCTTGTTTTCTAAACTATATTTGGAAATAGAACTAATTATCGTGATTTAATGAAGGACGTTATTCTGCCAAAGATTAATGACACGCCTCGCCTCACGCTTCAAACGTCCGATTCAAGAACTTCCAGACTGCGGGAGATCTAAACGCTGAAGTCCCACACAAGTGGTCTTTGTATATATTCTCCAACATTTTCTCGCGCCCCTTATCCTTTTGATTGCCAACAACCCACTCCGCGTTCTTCAGAACGAGCATTCGTTGGGCGAGGTCGCGACCTTTAATACGGACTACTTCTCCATTTGCTTCTCCGCAGAGCCACCCAACGGAGCGTTTCTGCGGAGTCGGAAGCCGGAACGGAACCGCAGGCGGCGCGGCCGCACAGACAAAGACTGAAGGGGGCGTTCACTGAAGGTCGACGGAGGCTAAAGAGACCACGCCGATGCAGGCCGCGAGTAGAAAATTAGCGACTGGTATAAATTGTAAGAAAATGAGCGAACTAATGAAGATAGTCTCAGGAGTATTACCGCACAGGCCTGATAGGCACTGGCCTAGGGCGGCAAATTTGAAAATAGTATATATTATACAAGTTTCTAAACACAGATTCTTTAATTTAATAATAATAATAATAATAAATCATTTTACAAACTTATACATTAGTATTTAATATGTAATTATAATAGGTAATTTTTTTAAATCACTAATATTTATTTATAATGAATAATTTAAATTAAGTAGTAATCCAAATATTGTCGTTTTCACCGTTTAGATAGATTTGTACTTGCCGCGCTACATTTTGCATAAACTGATGTTTTGCATGGAGCGACTGATACAAAAATCACGATTCTATCTAAGTCGCATATGCACAGGGACTATTTTCTAAATGTTACTCCATATTGTGGTAAGCTGAATGTGACTGAGCAGGATAAATTATTTAGATGTCAAAAAATATCTGTCTAATCTTATTTTTCTCAGAATTTTTCGAACAACATATCGCTCGAATATAGATAATGAATTTGCTCGAATAAAGCTCAAAAAGTTTGTATCTTGATCAATTCTCAAACTGTAATTCTATTTAAAGAAATCAGACTCCTGAATAATGTACTTTTTTATTTGATAAATTCAAAAATATGGAAAATATTTTTGTATATCACTAAAGTACTTTCATACATTTGCATTTGTTTTTGAAACATTCGAAAATTGTGCTAGGGCGACAAAATTTAGTTGGCCTATGGGAAGCAAATTTGTTAATCCGCTCCTGGATAGACCTACTTCCAAGTCTTGAAACGTGCAAAGTTGTATGGGTCATACAAATACATTGTGCAATCCACAGACTAAGTGAACAGTTCTTGGATTCGTTCAATAAAACTCAAAGTTACAATAATTCTTACGCAAGCCCCACAGTTGAGAAATACAAATTGATAGAGGGAAGGGGGTTCAACTTTTCTATTACAACCTATGGCAATAGGACGGTTGTGCAGAAATTCCCCTCGCCTCCGCTTTCCCCACACGCGAAAGAGACGAGAAAGGCAACAACAGCGCGAGTCACCATGACGCCGCGTGAGGCCGCTGAGAGCTGTAAAACGCCAACCGGGCGCGCGCGTGGACGAGCGGAGGGCGTCCGAGAGGTCGCTGCATGCGCGCCGGGGGGCAGCCGAGTCGGCGTCGGGCGTCGGCGTCGCGCGTCGGCGTCAGATGCCGGGAAGAACGCCGGCCGCGCGTCGCATAGAATCCTCTAAGGGCGAGCGCTTTGTTCGGTGGCGGCCACGCGGAGGCTGCAACGGAAGATTCCAGCGGATGCTACGACGACGATGACTGCGTTAACAAAAAGCAAATCGGATGCTAAGGCGACGATGACGGCGTTAACAAAAAGCAAATCGGATGCTAAGGCGACGATGATGGCGTTAACAAATAGCAAATCGGATTCTTTTGAAGCTCCGATGACGCTCGGACACCGCAACAGAGCGAATGCAGCGAATTGATCGAATCAGTTAAAAGGGTACACCCCTTCTCATTTTCCTAACTAAAAAAAAGCCTATTTCTAAATTCACAAATTTTACCAAAGTTTAATTAATCTAAGTTATATTGCACTAGAATATCTCGATTCCAAATATTCATTTTACACTCCTGAAACTATCATGCCAACGATATGCTGGATACAAGTATTTTAAAAGAATAACTAAGTGTATTGTCGATAATTGGATTCCTCCGAAATTCCGTAGGGCGGGCCTAAACAATAAGGGCGAAAGGGAAAATACTTGACCAAAGCCGAGCCGCCATCATCACCACAACTACTTCAACCAACGTAGGATCCGAGGATGCAGAGCTGCTCTAGTGGAGCAGTGATCTCAAACGAAATGGAAAGTGGCGGGCGATGAGGAGAGGGGAAGAGGAATGGAGGGGATCCAGAACGGCTTAAATTCAAATTTAGCTAGAATATTTAGAAAATTAATGAGAAGGGAGATACTTAGGTTTGGTTTTGGAGCGAGACCACAAACCTAATAATTATTTTTCATCCGGATTATAGAAATTTTTGCTTCTTTTGACATGTGTACAGATAAAACCAAGTAAAAAGAATGTTAAATTACAAATTATGTAATAGAGTATAAATTATTCAGTTCCCTCTATTCCTAGAACGTCACATAAAAATTATTGTCTGAAAACAAATGATACAACACCAAGATTTTTGGAGGCGTAGGACTGACTAATTACCGAGAAGCCGAAGTCTTCTCTGACTACAGGATTGGTTGCACACAGTAGAAACAAGGCACCGTAGTGGAAGTGCCACTAGCTAGAGGACGAGTGGTGCAACGAACTGGCGGAGATGCATCTGGTTCTGCGTACGGTCCAGGGTGGGGTGTAGAGATATGGTACGGACTGCAGAACGGACGTTGTAACATGCGGAAGAGGATGAAGCGGGGAAAGAAGTGGGTGGCTGTGACAACGCCAGAAATCATGCAATGCTTAGAAGTATATTCCCGAACAACGCTGGGGGACAAGTTTTCTAGCATCTGAGAAACATGTAATTGTGGCACTACAAGGGCTCAGAGAGGACCGTAAGGTATTTCATGATCTCGAAATTCTATACACCTTAAGATCTCTGAAAAGTTCACCAGCTGCCCTAGCTCCCTACCTTTTATTGGCGTAAGAGTTAGGAAGTAAAAAAAGCTCGAGACTGACATAGACGTGCCCACCGGTAATCCAACGAAATTCGTGCAATTGCTTCATCATTCATTCGGATAATCCAGTATCTAATACTAACAGGTAAATTTATTTGCAAGTCACCATGGAGCCCCCAAGGGAGAATGATAAAGAAAATTACATTCCTTGACGTCACAACGTGGTAAAAAATGTTCGTAAGATAATAGATTAAGTAACATCAATTGAGGAAATAGCAGTTCTCAAAATGGTGCATCAACACATATCTGCTTGTAATAAACTCAAGATTAGAGTGAGAGCAATGACTAGCTTTGCGTCGCACATTTAGTACGCAAACAGAAAATTTGGAATGTATTTACACGATTGTTTATTTCATTTTTAAAGGACAACACCACGCTTAAAGGAATCCAATGAGCTTTATCGAATTTTATTTCATTTTTTAGCATCATATGAATGTTTTGCACCTATATTAAACAATAGAGCGTTAAAATACGAATTTTCAACTAGGTTGTTTGTTAATTTGGTGATAGGTTTGTCAATTTTAAGACAAGATTTCCGTAAAGCCACAAAATATTGAGAACTACTATTATATTTCATATGTTTATAGAACCCTTACATTAGTTCATTTACGTTTTATAAACTAGAATTAGTAACAATTCATTCCTCTCTTCCAGCTTTATGTATCACGACTAAAATTTGGAAAGCCAGTTTTGCTCAAAATTTATTTTTTCTTCATAAGAATTACCGCTTTAACAAATATTTTTATCTCAAAAATTATATATATATATATATAT
>BOPP01000018.1:11391186-11410930 GCA_017312745.1 Gryllus bimaculatus | reverse complement strand
GTGTGTGCGTGTGTGCGTGTGTGCGTGTGTGCGTGTGTGCGTGTGTGCGTGTGTGCGTGTGGGGGGGGGCTTAAGAAAACTTGCGTAGAATATTACTCGGCTCATGCATCACTGTTCTTTGGCGAAAATAAATTAAATGAAACTGATACCGCGCACCATCGAAAGGCGTACGCAGTATGTATGTCGCCACGAGACCATGTCTCGATACACACGACCCTTCAGCCTATCCCGTTTTATTCATAATTAAATTGAAGAAATAGGCATACCAGATAGTGTGTTTAACCTAATAAGTGAATGAGGTAACAATCTAGTTTTGAAAATTAAGTATTAAATTGGGATCAAACAAGTTTTGGATGCATCTATATATTGAAATACAAATATTGTCCTTTTTAATGTTTCTTTGTAACTATCTGGATCTTCTAGTTTCCATACCAAAAATGCGTTTCAAAGGTGTCTGAGTCATACCGTCGCGACGTTATGTGCAGTCCACGAGTGAACACAACGCGTGTAGTGCGAAGAAAATCAAGTTGTCATTTATTTTGCCATCTCCTCTGAAACCTGTGTGAACGTAACCTACTCACTTGCTGCAATCTGGGAAACAATTAAGACGGTAACATTGCTCGTGGGAGTACGAAAAGAAAAAGTTCCATGAAGAAAGGGAAATTTGCACCTATGTAATGGAATACGATTTCAACTCCCACCTCTTTCAAAATTCAATTGACAATTACGAAGAGCTTCGAAGCACTGATATTAAAACTATATTATTTGGATGCTCTATATCTGATCTGTTTTGTAGCTGGAACGCTAAATCAAGAATCCAAAATACGAACAATTTGAATAGAACATACAAATAATCCATATGTAAATGGCTCTCTACCCCGAGTTTGACCTCTACAAACTAGTAGATTTCAACTTCTCCAAGGAGAGTTATTTAATTCCAGTTAATTAAATCCAAAAAAATTACGCAACTTCGGTGTGAGAGAAAAGGAACATTTAATTCAAGTAAAACATTGTACCACTTGACTGCATTAACTAGCTCGGGGACGTGTTAAGGAACATTTCGAAAAGAGGTTCGAGCAAGTAGAGGCCGAACACATTACGTCCACGACCACAAGCATTAAGTGCGCGTTGGGTGAAAGAAAACTAACAGGATGATTGTAGTTTTCGAATTTTAACCAAAGCTGAAATTTAATAGAAAAATACATTATATTAAGACTTATATAAGTCACGCAATGCTTCAATATAATGTATTTTTTTAAATGTCACTAATCGTTGAAAGCGCTCGAGAAAATGAATCTAGTTTAACGTACAAACTTAATTCACGGTTATTACGAAAACTGGCATAAGTTTGTGCAACAAATTCCATGAACGCACGTACACCTTTCCCTCCCCCTTCGTTTCATTCCTTTGCTATTTTAATTATTTATCCCTGAATGAATTAATACTGCATATTACACAACGGCATACTTCAATCTAAGAATGCACTCTACGGGAATGGAATCCGACGAACGACAGCGCTGCAGCTGTTTGCATCGAACACGAATCTGCACTTGCCCGGGATATGGAAAGAAAGAGACACCGACTGTTTTAGCGGCGTTTAGGCGCGTCCCGGCAGGCGACAAGCATCGCGCACGACCTCGCCTTCTCTAATCGCTATCTGTGCGTGGCCTCGTTGGGCCCACGCGACGGGTGACGGTGGCGGTGGCGGTGCGCCGGCGCCCGCCTGTCCGTTCGCTCAATAGCCAGCTCGATACCAGACTGGCCGTGGTCATCGTTTCCGGAGCCGCGGGTTCAACGTGCGCGTATTCAAATGAGGGGGCGGCCTCTGAGGGCAATGCTTCCAGCAATCGATGGCCACATATACTCGCGCATATACTTCGCGCCCCCCCAGCGCCGTTCTCAGCCTACCACTTCCATTCCTTGCGCGCGTTCTTCACGCACTAGCGCTCGCTCCACCGCCCACGGCTTCCGTTCTGTTGGTATCAGCTAGGTTCTTTCTCGGTAGTCTTCAGAGACTAGATTTCACTTTCTGTCCAGTGTTCTGGGCGGATGCGAATTTGCACACGCAGCAATGCGTTATCAGATTTCCAGCAGCCCACTATGGCTCTCGATTCAATAGTACCTTTTTGTAAATGTTTTCTTTAAAAGCAGCATCTCATTATTTTATGATCTTCCTTTCAACTCAAACTTCCGTTTCAGACCCATATTCAGGCCTCAATTTTATTTTTAAATTGTCACGGAAGAATCATTCTCATTGTTTATACCCCTTTGCACATTCCTATTTTAGCTCAAATAGATGTATTTTTGCATGCCTATTTTAAGCGACATAAATGCCTGAACTTCGGGGTTCTACTAACATTCTATACTGCCAAAAATTCTTGCGAAGGTCTATAAACCTCCGATTGGTACAATGGATATACCAAACGTGTACATTACAAACGAATACAATTAGGCTCAAAAAATTCAAGTACTATTAAGCGAATATTCAACCATTCTAGATAGATTTGATTGTTTTAGTGATTCCGGGCATAACTACCTGCGTCATTAGTCCCGTAAATAGTGCAAGTTTTGCTTGGGAGGTGGCGGTGATCTTTCCCTCACTGTATGGTGAGATTCGGCGCCGACCTACAGTCAGCTCGCGGGGATTTCCCCATCCAGATATCTCCTACCAGCGGGGCACCGGCAGGGACAAGCTCTAAGCTCTAGAACGGTGTCTCTTCATGTGAGCCTATGTAGTTAGGTGTGTGTGCGCGCGCGCGCAAGTAAGAGGAGGATAGGACAAGGAAGCGGTAGGAAAGGTCGCACACGGTCCGTGGCCCGTTTGGCAGGGTACTGCTCCAGCATTCGCCTGGTGTTGATCGGAGAAACCGCGAAAAACCTACCTATCAGAGCAGCCGGCAGCGACTGAATTTGACCTAACTGACAAGCTAATGTCGAAAATCCTGCCACCGCCGAACTCGAACCCTAGGATCCCCCGGTCAGAGGGACTGCAGTGACATCAATTGATTTCCTGAGCCATCGCTCACAGTCATTCTAGATAGAGGTGCGGCAGAAAAGTGTCCTAAAACAGAACATTATTGTCAAGCAGTTGAAAACGCGATAAGCAAAGAACTTTCTTTCTGAGCTCGCGTTCGAAAACCCATGCACACAAGTGCCAACTTATTTCAACCTCAATGTATCGACGTCTTTTCCCCCTGTTGACGTCAACGCCAGAAGACGCGCCAAGACAACACGCGGAAAACGCCAGACTTCGAGTTCGCTCTGACCCGCCGCACCTGGCCTGCACAAAGGCGCCCGCGGCGCGCTTCGCTTTTCCCCGGCCGCGCCCGTGTCGGTGGCCGTGCCTGCCACGGCGGCTGCCCGCCTGGCCAGCGCAGCGCCAGCGAGAAACGCTCGCTTTCTAGCCTCCTGCCCCCGCCCCGTCGCCAACGCCGCGCACCGCGATGCCCGAGCCCTCCCCGTCGCGCTTCCTTCCTCGAGATCAGGGCGGCGCATCTCTGGTTCCGCTCTCGCTCCGCGGAAGCGCCGCCGCCGCTTCCCGAATTCCTAAGCGACCAGGCAGGCAGACGCGTGGCAAATTAGTCTGCCGAAATCTGAGGTTAGGAAACCCAGTGTGATTCTTGTTAGCAGTCCAGGAGCGTTGGAAGACCCTTCAATAGTTCACGGTTCGATGAGAAACTATGCGAGATTCATGATTTACCAACTTGAAAATACGCAACTACGATGAAGATGTGGGTAACGAAAACGCTCTTTGTAGTCTGGGAGCTACTTCAGCTACTCCAGTTAATCTTTTTCACGATTAAACATAATAAAAGCACATTGATAGTTATAAAGGTCTACTACTTGCGTGTTCACCCTTAAATTTTATATAGTTTAGTAAAATTAATTTTATTATCATCGAAAAATGCAAGAAACATTTTAGTATAAATTATCTGCGGTAAACAGTACTATGCGTCGTATAACGGAGAAATATAATCTAAACACTAATTTTTGAAATCCAGAATATTTTTTACTGAACAACATAGTTAAATTGTAAATGAAATTCCTAACGAAAGTTTATTTGCTCGCTCCCAAGTAATACAGTAAACGTATTTGCATTTGCAAACTAACAACACAATTTTGTAGCGTTGCTAAGGAAATTACTTCCCTCCACACATGCACACATGAGCGCACACGCACACACACAACCATTTTCCTACCACATCTAGCGGAAAGAAATTAGCATCTAGCGGAAACTGTTCAGACCAAGCAAAGGTCCATCTCAGCATTTGCTCAAGGCATCTATGGAAACCGGACGAACAGCTGAAGCGATTGGGTCAATGGCCCAAAAATTGAAGAATTGAATAGTGTTAATGAATTATAGGTAAATTTCTAGTTGGAAGCTGATATCTACACCTGAATCTGATTCCCACAACGTATTCCCACAACTTGTAACTTATAATATACACACATTGCATAAACCTTCGCTCCCATCCTTGAGCCAGTGAAATTCTGACAAAAACCATTGATTCGTAAATAAATGAGTTGATAATAGTATTCCAAATTTAATACAAAACCTCTTTCGAATCCTCGTGGACGGCATTCGTATTTTTTACCTGAAGAAAAAGTTTAAGAAATCTAGGAGAGGGGGAGGAGACCACCACAAAGATGATTCGAACTATTAAGGTTTTCTGTGAAAACCTATTACTATCTCTCTTAAGGAATCATGCAAGTGTATTTTATCACAATAACTTGATCCGCCAGTAATTCTAGCATATTCGTAATGTTTCCAATCTTAACTATGAGGATTTTACAGCAGATTACATTAAGTCTTACTTGTAACCAATAATCCATCAATTTCTGATGTACTTTAGTTCAAGAGTCAATTATCTGAAGAAAAAGTCTTAGTCACGCGTTGGAGAAACCCTTGATAACTTATCTAGAATTACTTTTCAATCTTCTCTTACATGTTTCAACCAGTATTTGTACCCTCTAGATTCTCATTGAATTATTTAACACAGGAAGTTGACATTTACTTCAAGCGAAAAATAATCGATCTACCAATTCCAACAGACAAAGTTATCTTCTTTCCTGGAGGTATACGACGCTAATTCCGCTAATCTCCGAGTTCACTCTTACACAATATACATAAAATGTTTATACATATTCAGTTGTAAGTTTCTGCTATGTTCTGAGCTGACAAATAAAATTTAACATTTATGGAACCATTCTACGGCAACCTCTTGTAACTAGACACTAAATCACATTTCAGCGAAGCCAAACTGCAGGAGAACGAATTTAATGTCTTGTAAATCATGCTATCTGCATGTTCTAATGTAAATCCGTCATTAATACTTTAAACTTGTTTTAACGAAAATTTTAATTAAACTTTGTTACAAATTCGCTATAATTTACTACCTTAGTAATCCGTTCAATACACTTTTGCACGCATCCTAGACTAAACTGCACGGACTAACAGATCCACAGACTATTCTGAAAATTTTGTAGGAGTTTTGATTCTATAATTAATTACAGCACATTCAACCTTTTGTTGTTTTTTCTTAGTTACAATATTCTATGTTTCCGTGATAGTTTTCGAACAGCATACGACGGATCTGCCAATCTATTACGTAGGTAAAGCTAGGTCGAGGACGTGCTGAATATCCTGCAGATATTACAGCCGGGATGGAGAACTGCGATGTTGCCTGAGCATCCTCCCAGTCCCATACATTCGTTAGAGAAATGTGAACTGCGAGAATGGTGACAAAGCTGTTCGCACGTCTCGTTAGAAACTTGTGCGGCCTAACATGAGGTGGATGCATATATAGATTTCCGGGCCCCTCCGGGACAAATTTCCCTTTAAACTTTTTTGTGTGACCCGTTTCTATTAAGTAAATAAAATATACAAGGAGAATAAGAATATAAATTCAACGATAAAATTGATAAGTACAATAGAATTTATATTAAACCATTCGTACATGCCATCTGCAAATCGGAAATTGATAACACTTATTTCACGAAGTATCTGATTGTTCTTTCCAGTTTTCTGCTTCCTTTTTTGTAATGACCCGTTAGTGCTTTTGTTTAAACTGGCAATGAAATCATGTTTACAATATTCATTAAAAAAATGCGAGCTTCTCTGAACATTTCTTTCAGAAAAAAAGAATCAACAGTTGCCTTTCACAATACTCAAAACCAGATTAAAAATACTAATCTAAAAAAAACAACCTTACACAAGATTAAGCACCATGGCGTGCTTAACCGGATTTTAGGGAAGGATGTAAAATTCATACATCAAAACCTAAAAAAATGGTTTACGAGGGAATTATTACTGTATTCCATTTCTTATTGAATTTATTTCCTTTGCATATTAATTGTGACAACTGAAGCCATTCTGAGCACTAGTGCGTTATTCCGAATGATACAAGTGACGCGTGTTTAGCTTTCCCTCATCAGTTTTGAACGCATCTGCAATGCACATCTCACTAGTATACCATAACTACAGGCGTACGGACAAAGTAGGGATGGCAAGGGGGGCAGAGACCTACTGTACCTTTTCCAAGGAGGGCCCGTAGCCCCACGTAATAAAACTATTTTCGATTTAAATGTGACCAGCTCCCGATTTTATTAAGTTGACAATTCGTGAACTGATAATCGACCTTAGGAGAAGAGGCTCTTCAAACCATCTGGCAACCTGCAAAGTGTTCATCAAAATCAATTTTATTTATTAACAATATCATTAACGTTATAAATTCATTCTCTTTCCACGTTTTATTTACTAAAAAAATTTGTACATATAAATACAAAATTTTATGGAAAAGCGGGCCCAGAGGGGCCTGGTATGTAGGGTTGCCCCTCCCCCTCTAGGCTAGGCGGCTGCGCACACTAGTAACACAGCGGCACGTTCATCCGTTCCACGAAAATTTTACTACGTTCTCGTGCGAGCGGAAGCGGAAGCTGAGCGAGACTGCGAAAGCACGCGCGGTCAATCGATCATCGCCGCGGTCAGGCGCGGCGCTTCGTTCCGCACACGGAACAAGTCCCCGTTAAGGACAAGACATCGACGTCCAGGTCTTCAAAACAACGATGTTTCTATAAAAATATTAATGTTTGCGGTACCAAAACAGAAAAAAAATGTATCGTTTTTGGTGTATGTATTATTAACATCGATGTTCACGATTAAAATATCGATGTTTTGTCGTCTGTGGGCCATCACTATACTTCGAGGATTTAAACAACGGCTGTTGACGTATTTCAGCTGTTACAGAGTCATGCAATCGGGAGCATGGATGGCATCTATAGTAGTGAAGTTCGAGCCCTCGATTGGATAACACCGTAGCAGCTGATTAGCCAAAAGGACACTAGCTAAATCCAAGTATAGTCACCGTCCGCGGACGCGCCGGGCCGGCCTCTGCCGTTGCGACGGCCACCGAGGCAGCCGACCGCACATGGGGAAGCCCGTTTCCTGCCATATACAGAGCGAGGCTCCGCCCCGCCGCGCCGTCTCAAGCGCGGCTAGGCGAGCCGGGCGGGCCGGAGGGTGCAGCGGGGTCCCCGACAGTTCCGCCTAGCGACGACACGTCATTGCTCGTCCGCCCGCGCCCGTCCGCTTTTGTCAGGCGGAGGAGTAGCAGACACGTGCGTCCGTTCTCCGGAGTTCCCCGAACGTCGATGACGAACCGTAAAGGTCATCGAGGTTTTCAGGAAAAAATACATAATTTTTCAGCAAAACGAATTGGCAAACTAGAGTACGAAGGTAGAAGAACTTCTTCTCCCTATAACGACAGCCGTCTACTCTAACATTACATCTATTGTCTTTTCCTACCCTTTCCTCTAAAAGGCTCACAACAATTGTATCTGAAAATAGACACGCACGTCGTGCAATGCGCGTGTAGATGCTACTAGTGAAGGATATTCGGAACATTTTGGAACAAATTGTTAAGCTGAAATTGTTAAATCATAATTTAGTTTTCATTTGAAGATTTGAAACTTAACAGCTATGTTTAAGATATTTACGTATGTTATGCCATTAGAAGCATTTTTAAACTGTATTTTGAAACCGGGCTTGTGCCGTGTGTTGTGCGGCGAGACTGGCTAGCAATTAGTAAACAGATTAAGTAATGTTTTGATCAAGAAAAATACATTCGAGGATAAAAGGTCTCAAGCCCGTTTTACACCATCATTATTCTACCATGTTTCTTTCGTACAGAAAATTGACAGGCCAGACTGCAATTTCAACAGAAAATGGCGCAGGTTTAATTTTTCGGTACAAATTTTATTCATTGTAATAGAACGGGAGGAAAAAGAAATTATCATCCACTAACAGAATTTATTAGCCAACTATTCGTCAGTTACAGCATTACACAAATATGTTTCGAGGTATTTTACCTCATCTTCAGTGTCTTCAACAGGATATTAAGAAAAACCAAGTAACATTGTCAACACGATTCGTGGTGTGTTATCACACTATCATTTTGTGCATTGTCCTCCGCGGGGTTCTTTTTCCTATAAAGCATGAAATTATAATGCCTCATTCAGTGGTCAGTCCTAAAATTACCAACTTCCTATGATACCACAGATGCGACGTTCAAGAGATGTTCGGCGCTTTTAGCGCTGTCCACAAGTTTTCAACACTTAACGTGCAGTGACCAAATAAAACACTCGTTCCATACCGAACCAGAACAGCAGAGTTCCTTCTCTAACCATTTTATGAAGAGATTTTATGGAAAAGGTCGTATAACATGGGCATTTCGCTAATAGCATAGAATGCAGAGAAATAGAATTCTCCACCTTTCAAACGAATAATATTCATGTTTTCGTTAAAAAAAAATTAACTACCTAGAGTTTAATGGTGTAAGATTAGTGGTTGGAAATGGAACAAAATTCGTTTTTCGAGCAAAGTTTCTTGCCCTTAAATTTTAATACAGTTAAGTCTTATCATCCCCTTTCCTATCAGTTCCCAACGTCGCCGCCTACGCATTCTACACCGTTGGCTACGTGCAACGCTATTGCAAGAGATTCTTTACCCCGTCCCGAAGAACTAGGCACGAAAAAATGCTTACTTAAAAATGCGTAAACGGCTATTGCGATCCCCCGTGATCGATGTTAGATCGAGAATATTCCCTTTCTATTTCTCCGCCACGCAGTTCTGAAAATCTACGGAACCCACACTCGCAGATGGCGTAGAAAAATAATTATTCCATCCCACAACGGAGAAGAGCGAGTTCTCTGGCTGGACATCACTGCTCACGCTTTTGAATTAATGACTTAAAACATTGCTCCGCATTTTACATTCAGAACATCCATAACCTTGTAGAATTTCAATACCGAACTTTTCATCGGCGTTGAGACAGACTCATTTCAAATTCTATTGAAATACTTTGCATTAATATTAGGTCATTACCGATTAGAATTTCTTAGTGGTGACTTTTAGTGCCTTATCAATCTTGTTTATGAATTCATGAATTTTCGCTGATATGTAAAGTACATCGCATGTCTTTAATATGCGTGTATAATGTACGTTTTGCTCGCTTGTTCACTGAGCGACCATCGTAACATGCGACATGGTTATAAGACCCTGTGAGGCGCTGCGATACACCACAGGTTCGCTTTGCGCGTCATCCACTATATTAACAAAAAAATGTTAACGTTGTCTTTTGAAAAAGTACTTAAAAGCGGGCAAGTCCCTTTTTTAACTCTTACAAGGTAGAGATCGACATCAAACGATAAAAATGAAAATTTATGAGTCGCGTGCGCACACGTAAATTTTTGTGACGTTTGAAGAAGTCCTCTTTTATTCCGAGACTGAGTATTTACTTCGCTTCAATATCTACTAGAGTATTTCACACAGTGAATGTGATAGAGGTTCTAGTCAAATAAACAATGGTTAATCTCAATGAAGGAAACTTTTACCACCAATATGCCAAGAGAAAGTAGCGTACTAAGGAATCCCGAGAAAATTCCCGCTTTCTATTGGCAGTTTGAATTAAAAAATGCTTAGGAAATAACCGGAAATATCTTATGATTTCTCTATTAATTCAGTATATGCGTCATTCAATTCGATCAAGCCATGTTTATGATTCGATCAGAAACTATTCCAGATGGAAGTTACTTCCAGTCCGAAACGGCTCGAGAGGAATTACTAATAAAAGGCTATGGGACACTCGAATATATATAAGGGACAGAACGAAAGGAAGGTATTATGTACGTCTGGAGAAATATACACATGTTTCCTCCACACATACAATAGGAGCTCTTTCCACGCAAGCCCTATCGATTACCGAAAAACTGTGACTATCATTTTAATACATTATTTTTCAATATTCCCTTTTTGTCGATGTCTAAACCACAACTATTGTAATAAGACTTTTTTTGCTACTCGAAATATTTAATAAGAATTTTCCCCAAACTAACGTTTCGCACGTTCTCATATTTTAAAATTAGGCATTTTTTTTAACGATAGAAGTAGACTATTATCACACCAATTAGTAGCTTTCAAAAGACTTCTCTACTTCTTTGTGAACCATTTACATGAAAATTAATCATCTTTTCACGATTCGAAAGTATTAGAAATATCCATTACACAATTTGCTGAGAGAACAAAATGTACTTCTGATAATACAGTGAACTGCCAGAAAAAATGTCAGGGGTATCACGTATTTATTGTTCTTTTTCCATTACGTACTGCACACAGGCGTAACGGAGACATTCCAGAGTTCACAAATGCAATTATTAATCGAAGATAAGCCGATCATCACCTTCAGCAACATTCATACCATAGAAAATTCATAGCATAATCCGCAATCTTTTGCCAAGAAGCGAGGCTTCAATCTCACTCGAATGTCGTTTGATACCACCCATTTTCTAATATTTTCATGTTCTAGTTATAGGAAATTTTCGAAGCCAACAACTTTAGACGCATCCAATCCTGTATAACTTTCTACAGTAGTAAATAAACATTGCAGATTCAAGATGGATTGAACAGTTGCGGTAAATTAAATTCATTAATCGTGAGTCATTCTTCGTACAATTTACGAAATATTTAATACGAACAATTCAAAATGCGTAATACTGTACGTGTAGAAACATACAGAAAGTCGCAATTGTGTCAAGTTCAATTATGACCCTAGCGACATCCTTTGGGAAGTCAGGAGTCAGTTATTCGGAGTCAGCTTAAATGAACGTACGGACAGGTAGCCACAGGGGGGAAAACATATCCAAAGAATATTTAAAATAAGGGAGAAATGAAATAATTAAGAAAGAAAAAAATAGATAGTCTGGTCAAAACAGAATGAAGACTAAGGTGCTAGAGTGATGTGTACTTCGAAGTATTATTGAAACGTGTAAGAACAAACTTGGGAAGAAAAGTATACGACATCCTCGCGTCCTGCCTGTTAAGAAACCATCTCTGCCGTCATCGCCCGTGCACCTGTTTCCGTCGGCCCCACCGGCGCAGCTCGGGCGGCCCCGCCACCCACGCAGAGGCTGCGACCGGCTTGCACGGCCATTCTCGCGCACAGCTTCCTACTTTCATCGTGCCAGGCGACCTTCCCTCGCCGCGACGAGGAGAAATGCGTGGCGACCTGCTAAGAAGCGTGTTGACTTCCCAATAAGCTCCGAGCGAGAGCATACGAGTATGAGGTGCGGCCGCGGAGCGAGAGCCTCCGAGGGCACCCACTTCAGTGGCCTAGCGAAACACGCAGGCCCGGAGCTAGCGAGTTAAAGCTCCTCTCCGAACAAATAATGCCCTCAATCTTGTGATATCAGAACATCTACCGCCCAATTCCTTAAAATACCCAACTAAGTAATCCCGTCAGCACGCCGCGAGATCTGAAGTTTTTTTGTTTTTTTTAAATTTATTTGTTATTTCAGGTCGCATTAACTTCTAAGTCGTTAGACCACTATTGCTTGCATCGGTATGTTAACTGAGGATGACACGATATGGCGATGATGGGGGCGGGGAGAAAGACCGAATACAATGCAACCATCCCGCTCGGTAGCGATCTCGACCACCGGATCGGCAGATCTGAAGTTGTTTGGCACATAGTGGTGGAAATTGTGGACTGGACCCGTTTCACGTTGTTTTACGAAATACGTTAATGGCTGCGGTCAAAGGCCGGAGACTCGTTGCTAACTTTGATAAGAGTAACGAAGCGTCAACTGGTCCCTAAAAGTTTCAACACGAAAATGAAAAACATTACGTCATTAGTTAGAAAACAACACTTTAATTTTCTTTCTTCGAGCCAGTCTATTCTTCCACGTGAAATACGATTTCGGTTAAGAGCCGTGATATTTTAAGGCAGTTGAAAACGTTAAATTAACTATTTGGCAGTTTAGATAATACCGTAACTTATTATCGTTCTCTTATTTTAGAGATTAAATATACAAGAATTTCCTAACTTTCTTATTCACTTTTGGAGGTTCTCAACATAATTCTGGGTGGAATTTGTGGCGGGTGGCACCTTGCAAATGACACACTTGGAGGATGCTGAACTAACGTTAACAACACACTAATTCGCGTGTGTCTTAGTTGTGAATGAGGATTGTAAATACAAATTACGAGTAGGAACGTCTACCGGAGATTGCCATATAATCATAGAACCGACTGGCAAATGATCGTGATGGTAGGCTGAATAATGGGAGATCTAGTTGTTGAACTAGATGGAGAAAAATGGGAGACTCGAGAAAGAATGCTATGAAGGAGCTTTGTCCAACAATATATTGAATTTTGGCGACCAGAGTTTTAATCCTGTTACGTAGAAGCAGAAAGCCGGCCGCTACGTCATTGTAGCTGCATTTCTCCTTCTCCATCTGCGTTTTCTGCTTGTTTATAAATAAGTTCTGCTCTTGAAATCCAACCATTTGCGTAACACGAACCTGACAACGCACGTTTTATGTTGCTTACTCATGTTCACAGAAAAGGAGTGAACGAGGCATACGCCGAACATGAGCTGAAATTAGCACAAGCCCATCTCGTAAAAAGTCAAAGTTTTAAGATGGCCTTTTCAGGCAACACGCCCCCCTACCCCCACCCACCCAAATTTCCGGTTGATTTCATTTGATTGTCCTAGGACCTTTCAACTGCTGTGGTCAACTACGCCCGAGAAGGAATGGGAAGTCAAGTTGAGGCAGTAAATGGTCTAGTATGTACGGTAATGCTCTGGGGAATTATCGAAGTACAAAAACCACTACCAGATTATTGTACCCCTGATTCGATTCCCAAAGGCGCCGCTCTGATCGTTCGGCACCGTGCCGGGATAGAATTCGGAGACTAATACCAGCATGCTGAACGCGTTCCGTCTGCGCTGCCGGTGTTGGTGCCACATTTTAATGATTAGTATTTCGACTAATTCTGCACAAAGAAAATTTGAGTACGAAAACTGTTAGTATTGTTCGAAATTTGAGATCCATCAACCTTCAAGAAATGCAATAATATACGTGACTGCAGAAAATCTATGCGTAAGCGGAAGTAGACATCTCAGAATCAAAAATTGTTCTCTAGTTCGTTTAACAATATTTCCTTTGTATTGCACCTTTCTATTCTTTCATCGTGAAAATCCTATTGTTTTGTTATTTCACCAGTCAGTAAAACACTTATGACCCCGCATATCAATTACATTTAATCAAGGGTCGCGGAACAATTACAGAGAAACGTGACGTTAAGAACACTAGAACTCGCTCACAAGCACGCCCCGACAATTACTAGCATTTATATTACCAATTCCCTTTCACTGGGAATGGGCAGATGACACACTGGATATTTCCCCACAACAATTCCTCTTTCAACACTTACTGAATACATCTTCCTTCGTAATTGGGGATAACTTTTGCTTCTAGGTCTCCGTTAATGAAGACTTGTACCATGAATCATGATTTTTTTATAGTGTTTACTTCAAAGAAAATAAATTCGCTCGTGCCTCGTTTGTTTAGCTGAACTTATCAAGGCGATCATTATCACAAAGTGTCGATTTCATAATTAAAAATAGATCCGGTAGACAATGGCAAAACAGATGAGAATTCATAATATTTATTGACTCTATACTCACTCGCGTTTGTAAGTGAAACTTAATCTTGTAAACAATGTGATTCTCTTTTTCTCTCTCCCTGCTGAGAAAGTAACCTTGCACTCTTTAAACCGAAATATAAGTCATTTTTGAAGAATATAATTTAATTGCATTGTAAAAGAGCCTCTTAATTTACGTGCTCAAATACTATTACAAATTCTGTTATAACCTGCTTAAATTAGTCGAAACTAAAAAGAGGGCGATTTTCCGGGAATATGTAATGTAACAAAAAAAAAACAAGCAAGGTTTTCCTTAGGTGCATTTGATCGGGATTATGAACACGTAATAGATTAACTTAAATAACCATTGTTATCGATAATTGCAAAGGAACTAAAGATTCAATCTTATAGACCTTCAATGTGGATTTAATTCATTCAAATTTTCAACATCGAAAGCAAAAACGGCTTCCATTAGTTCTTAAAATGAGTTCAGAAAGTCAAGCAAGCAAGCCAAGACCAGACGAGTTTTAAATGCCTCTGATGTCTTGCAGCTCGTCATTCTTAGAATCCTTGCTTGCCTGCCTACGCTCGAGGCAGCGGCCTCTAACAAGAAGAAAAAACACTCCCGACGTGCCGCGGGAAAGTGGTTCACTGAGAGTTCAAGACGAAACAAACGTACGTATGCAACAATGTAGAATCTTAAAAGGATTTCGAACTCCCTACATCGTCTTTAGCATTCTTTTCCAGTGTTATTCGTATTTCAATATTCATTAGTTACCATTATACTCTTTATTAATATCAATCACAATAAGGACCGCCAAGTGCGGTGAGAAAAACGCCTTTATTGTTTAGGCAAAACAAGGTATGTTACGTAAATCGTTCTCAATTTTATCGTAATACTAAACATTAAAATTAAAACTAGAATTCCTTTGAAAAACTATACACGTAATTTGTCTCTATGTAGCACTAACCTTCTCAGTCAAGGCTTTGTTACATTCTGCTAAGAACATTGTAAAGGAACCTTGCTACCATTAATTTTTCGTACCAATCAACTTTTGCAATAATTACGTTTAGATTTATCATAAATAGCGTTGATAGATGGTCAAATATAAAAACAATCTTAAGTTTTCCTCTCCATTCTTTCATTTTCCTTGCGACATTATCTTTAGCATGCGATGCGCTTACACCGACAAAGATGGGATCAGATCGCGATGAGGCGAGCTGTTGCTCGCATTGTTCCAACACTACTCGCTTGGGCTTTCTTTGCACGAACTGGGAAAGCAAAGTTTGTGCGCAGTATTCGCAGCAACATATATCATACTTTTGTAGAAAACGAATACTCTAGAGTAACAACACTTTCAAACACTAGAAGTAGAGAGCTACACAACCTGGTGGAGAGCGTCTGTATCGGGTTCGTGCCGCAGATCAGCGAGTAATTGCCAGTAGAGTTTGTTACGTCATGCTATTTTTCGTAGGGAAAAAAATCACCCACTGTTCCTAACCAACCGGGACTGAGTTTCTTTCAAAACGTTTTTGTCACTGCTATATCTAACGTCAAGAATTAGATACCTCGGACTGGAATTTTCAATATACATATCTTATTTCTCACATCATGCTTCAGTCACATTCCTGAATAATAGGTACATTCCTGTTAGTAACATTTACATACTCTACAAGTCCTCATTGTTAATTAACATTTTTTTGAACTTTAGCAGGAAATTTTAGAATTGCATTGACTTCAAAATTCAAATTACAAAAATTACACACACACACACACACACACACACACACACACTTTCTATTCTGATTTAATCATGGTTAAATCATCACCGTTTTCCGCAGCAGCTTCAAGTGATAATGGTCAATAATTGTGTTTGTGAATTGACAAAAAACAAAATTTGCCGGAAATAATATTTATGGCCAATTTTGCTTTACTTAACCACATTAGTTGTCAATTGTTTTTTTAATTCTAATATTCTTGCATCGTTACCCTTCAAATTTCAGACCGAATGAGGGGGTGGAGACTTCCAAATTGACTGCAGGAAGAAATAATAGCCAAGATCTACTAGAATACCGAACCCAGTGACTTAGGAAAGGAAGATTAATTCGTAAAGGATATTCAAGTTAGGGTTTCCAACAAAATCCAGAATGTTAGTGAAAGAAATCTGCTTGTGTAACCACATATTTTTGCCCAGGAAACATTTGATGCACGAACGAACTCTTACATCGACACCATTGGAAAGTTGCCGATCTGGAGCGCTCCAATCTCCTCTTTAATTGGAGAGTTCAAATCCATTATCAATCGCGATACACAAATTGACGAAAGTTGTCACTTTTTGGAGCGGGTCGGGGAGCGGGTCGGGGAGCGGGTCGGGGAGCGGGTCGGGGAGCGGGTCGGGCGAGCGGGTCGGGTGAGCGGTCGGGGCAGCGGTCGGGAGCGGGTCGGCGGAGCGGGTCCGGCGGGAGCGGGTCGGGGAGCGGCGTCGGAGCGGTCGGGGAGCGGGTCGGGGAGCGGGTCGGGGAGCGGGCCGGGGAGCGGGTCGGGGAGCGGGTGTTGGAGGGAGGGGCAGGGGAGGGGCAGGGGAGGGGCGGGTGGGGCATGGGAGGGGCAGGGGAGGGGCAGGGAGGGGCAGGGGAGGGGCAGCGGGGAGGCGGCAGCGGAGGGGCAGGGGAGGGCAGGGGAGGGGCATGCGGGCCTTTCTGTCGCCGTAATGCCGCACGTCGGGTGCAGTCGCTACACCGCCGACGTTGTCTACGAGTTTCACCTTCGGAGAAACGAGGCAGGCCGCCGCAAGCTCTAGAAACCCGGTGAGCACCACGCCTGCGCCGCCCGCGGGCCGGCCAGGGGGAGGGGGGGAGGGCGCCCCTGTTCCTCCGCCTCGTCTCTGTCGAAGTTATGCACTCTGGCAGAGATTGCGTCCCCCGCGACAGCGATGTTGAACTTGAAAAGTTCCATCTGAAATTGCGGTCGCAAAACATAACTTTCCATTACCATCTTCCCAGTTTAAAGTACTTCAGTAAAATTGTAGTTTTTCATAAATAGGCAGTTTTTAATTATAAGCAATGCACTTATTTCAACATTTATATATTGATATCACTACAACAAAAAGCACAAAATTTTATTTTCAATTTGAAAAGTAATAAATTTTACTATACCAGAAAACTATGTCAAAAACATAAGAACGTGAATTATTTACCACGCCCTCCCCCGCCCTTTTGACACTCCCCACCATCCCCTCCAACTTCTAAATACGATTTTTTTTATATTTAATGGTGCGGAAGAACTGCAGTTGAATCTCAATACACCTTTAATCTGAAAAGCAAGAAATATAATAAAATAAATCCCATGTTTTAGACACTTCCTTTTGCATTTCCAAACTTATTTACACGCAGCCAAGAATGCCTTTAGAAAACATGAAAACGGGGGAAAGGATCAACAAACTCCAGATTACTACGAATAAAATTAGGTGGATGTCGCCAGTCCAGAGGAGTTAATTGGGCTGAAATGCGTTGCATAAGCGGACTATTTAGTAGCGGGTGTTATTTTTGTTGTAGTTTATCTGATATCATTACGCTAAAAATAGGTTTAGTACGCAGAAACGCTGCCCCCTTCACACACCCGAACTTTCGACCGTCTAGTTTAATTCAGACCCTACAAAAACATTGGAATTTTCAAAAGTTTCGTAATCCCAGTTGTATATTAATGTTTTCAAGAGAGGCGAGAACTCTTGAATGTTCGCATCCCTTTCAAACGTGAAAGAAGAATGAGCAATGCACGTCTGCTCGAAGTTGTTATTTTTCGTACTTAAAAGTAAAACTTCAAGAGGGAAAACCGACTCTACAGCAAAACACTTGACACCAAACGGGAGAGAAAGCTAAGAGAGAAGATGCCACTTGTACAAAATCATGCATACATTGAAATTTGCATGTATTAATGTATGGACTATTCCACAATTTAAATTAAATGAGTTGTCACTAATGTTCTAATTAGAATATATCCATTCCGACAAATTAGTCCAGCTGCTCAAGTTTATCTTTGTATGGAATATGGCACTCTATAATCCCTATTCACTGCTCATTAAATCAGCACTCCCTATTCACGCTGTTCGTTATTACAACTAGACATTCCACGAAAAATAACACAAACCCCCAATACCGTATACCTTTATAAAAGTCGTTTGTTATTAGGCAACATTCCAAACTTGCACATCCTCCGCCCAGTGTTTATGCAATTCCAAATTTTAAAAAAAATATGTAATTACGAATTCTTACGAATTTTACTTCAACCTATTTATTAAATGTAAAGTTCTAGTAAATGGCCGAAATAATTTAAATCTAATAATGGTGCGCGTTACTTTTAGTTAGCTACATATGTGGAAGGATGAAGCGACTAGCATCAAACACCGATTCCACGGCATGGAAACAAACTCTAAAGAAAAAAGGAAAGAACAAAAAAGGGAAAAAAACAACTTCCAATTATCTATTATACAATTTCTATTTGTATTCTGAAGAACAATGTCACAGACACTCTTACAGTCAAGTTTAGAAGAATGCACAGTTTTCATTTCCAGTCCGCCAAGTTCCGGAAGTCATGTTGCGTGATATCCTGAGCCCAATCCGAATAGCTGGATTTTATCATCTCGAGCCACATAGCGTGCATATGGTGTCACTTCCTAAGTGTAAGTCACGGCAAGGAACCAAGCCCAGTAATCACAAGTTGAATGTACACGAATAACGTCCTAGATGGACATTTCTACACGACTATTTTGTGCATTAACATCAATATCGACTATGTCACGAGACCAGATGGCAGACGTCACGAAATAGAGTGAAACTACGCTTTCATATATTGAATGTTCTAGGGAAGACTTACCTCCGTACAACAATTCCGAGTCCTCGATGTCAGTAAGCTTATCTTCCGGTCTGCGTGTATGTTGCTTGAAAACTCTGTATACACTGATCCGTTCAGATCGACACGAAGCAGTAAAGCGAATGCCTAAAAAACTTCCTGGATGATCATTTTACTGGGGTCACCAATAATATTTCCTCTGCCACTATCTTCACGAAAAACGCAAAAGCAAAGAAAAATATTTCGGAATACGTTTGATGAACGATTCAAAAGCATTGTGAGTTAATTATGATCAAGTGAAGATAATATGATAAAAAGCAACCAAATTTTTGAAAGAAAGGGCTAAACATCTGTTATTGGGATTGCTATGTCTCCATAAAGAAATTCACCATCTCTCACACTGATGATAGCGAATAAGAAAAAATTAATTGCATCGTCGTTTCTGGCGGCAGATCTAGTCGTCGATACGGGAAAACTGAGGAAACCGGGAGGCACTTTCAGTCAATTTATACAACCATCAAGGTTGAATGTTCCTTTTCACACTCCACGCTGATCCTTTATGAAAGTGGCATAGCGGGGATAGGAGAAACGTTCATTCCCTACGTGTCTATATTCCATTAAGAGATTTCTTATATTTCCTACTATAAGGAGTGTCTCCCTGAACCAGTCACAAAAAGGAAATCTTTGGAGTCCGCGACTCTTTCAATGAAGCTCCAAACCTATCAATTAATGATGAATGTATCAACTTTTCTGGATACGCTTCATGCACATTCATAGATTGTCTGGGAGATGCCCTCGGCTCCAATGCCGGCCAGGAACTCCATCTTCCTGCGAGACGAGTTGAGTCCGCACCCCGCCATGTCTCAGAGGGAACACATCCGGACTCCTCGCGAAAAACTGAGCGATGGCAATTC
>BOPP01000018.1:11376252-11391161 GCA_017312745.1 Gryllus bimaculatus | reverse complement strand
CAGGCAATTCCACGGGCGCCCCGCACACTCCCCACAAGTTGCAAATGCATCTCACCCCTCCGCTCTAACAACCCATAATTACCGCCCGCCGCGCGCGCGCGCTGGAGCAAGAGCTGTCTTGGCATCCAATCAGGCGCCCGCGCGGTCACGTTCCAAACCCCCCCCCGTGTAGATAACACCCGTCACGATTTTCATAGGGATCGTCCCTCCTTTCTTCGTAAATTTCCCTACGTCTCTAAAAGACTATGGCGGAGCGCCCCCAATTTTCTACTTCATCCATTTGAACAAGATTTATTGCACGTTATACTCTTGGCCATTTTATTCTCGTCGTTACGAATTGTACAATTTTTTATTTTTCATCCAATACGTACCAATTCGAATCTGAGCTCGATTTGGCCTTACAACTGTAAGCAAGTTCGTAATGCAATGAAACGGCATGCCTTCCGAGATGCCTGAAGTCATATTCTTGAAACAGCTGATAATGCTTAGAATTGTTAGAAGAGTTGTCTTACTTGAGATTGACAAAAAATATCTCAGAATGAGTTACGTTTCAAAAGACTTTTTTCTGTATTGAAAAAGATACCGGACTATTCACGCTGTTAAATCTCCCTCCTTAGCTTAGCATTAGTTGCGTTCCAGTCTTCATCCTGCGCCGCCCGCTCGTCGTTGTTATTGACTCGAACCCGCCGCGACAACGGCAAGCGTTCCAGCAAAACAATGATGAGGAAAAGGACCTTACAGTGATGGATTCCTGGAACTTAATTAGCGAGAATGTAACTCGAGACCGCACTACATCGCCTCGTGGTGCTGTGAGCGAAGCGCCAGTCTAGTGGAGAGATTAGTGCGAGAACAGAAAGACTCTGGAGCAGACTGGAGAAGAACAATCCTCCTGTCCTCTCATGTCTTAACGCACCAGGAACCAGTCTATGTCTCCGTATCCTCCTCTCTCCCCATGGGTCCGAGCGACTTTGCTCCGATCTCCTTTATAATACGCAAACTCCATGTCTATTAAGGCCTCATGATTACTGAGAAATGTTGCATTTATATTCATTTAATTGTCTCGCTGGAAACTCTCCTTGAGCTGTCGTGTTTGATAGCGAGGTCTAATATACAAACTGACCAACATTTATGCGTGCATTTTCAGAGCTGCTATGCTTTAAAAAATCTCTGGTGAGGAAAGTCGGTCCCCCCCCTCAGCTCCGTCTTTTATCATATTCTTCAATGTGGGATCCCTGTGCGTGACCCACCGACCACAACCTCGACTCCCCGAGCAGAGGGTACAGATTACGTACACGTCGCATTTATAAGTTCAGTGAAACTGGCGACTTACACTTGAATTATATATCTTCGTGGTTGTCCTAGTGGAAAGAACTTCATATATGGTTTGACAAAAAATAGGGGATCATTAAACTGAATACCACATTATTTCAGCTCGAACTTGTGAGTAACAGGAACCAGTTGATGTTTTTACGAAAAATATGCTGATAAGAGTATGCGAATGTGAACTGTGTGACACCGACTGCACGGGGAAATATTACTATCCATTTCATAATGGAAAACACAAGTAGTGTGGATTATATTAGTGCGCCGAGCCACTTGAAATATATGCCAGGCTCACCTAACGTTCAATTTATTGAAATAGGCATATATTATTCGATAACCTCGTAATCTGGTGGTCCAACTGCTGAGCACGCCTGAGAGAACCAGTTTGCCAGGAATCTGATGTTACGTAGCGCGTTAATGAGTCAAGCACCGAATCTTATGGGCATGGATATAGCCTTAGTGGTATGATTGTACAGAGACATACATCTATTTGTTCGCATATTAAAGCTCACCGCGTCAGTTAGCCATCATAGTATTATTTATATATAGGGATGATAGACTTGCTATAATTCAAGAACAATAGTTTTGTATATTAAACTATAAAAGCCACTCAAGTACATGCATCTCACCGGGTAGCCACGTACATCACCACTGTCGACTCATAGCTATGGTATCACGCTCTCCCTTCGCGCATCGAGTCCTCTCCCGGCGCACGTACTAGGTGCAGACTCGGCGATTCGCCCGCCCGCCGCCCGCCGGTGGGGTACTTCAGAAGACTGCGCGAGGAGAGGCTCAAACGCCTCGATGCCTGTACCCTGGGCCCCCCTCCGGCAGTGTGCGTGGCGAGCTCGGGCCGGCGCGTGCGCGCGCGGCGAGAGAGGGCGCGGAGTCGGGCGGGTCGGCCGCGCCGCCCGGCAGCCGGCGAATGTCCTCCATGACACAGTGCGTCGGCCCACGGGGCGCGCGCATGTGGTAGACAGGAGCGGTGCTGCGGCACCCAGGACAAGGCCCTTCCCGTGAGCTCCTCTCGGCGCACCGCGCGGCGCGGCTCCCGCCGCCACGCGCTACTGCTCTCCCGCCAGTTGTTTGTTATTCTCGGCCAACGTTGACCGGCCTCGCAGCCGGGCTCCCGACCGCGCGAACCGGAATCGCCCCTCGGGAAGGACAGAAATCTTGGACGAGTGTGCTGCGTAGCGCGAGGCGTCGCGGGTGCGACAGCACATTAAGCGGTGTCGCTTCTCGAGGATGACCAGTGACAAGTACGACCAACGGAGGGGGCGATACAATGTCATTGCGAAACTCCTGAAGGCCTTGAGGATGTAGTAATCAGAAAGAAAACATATGTGCAATATAGTCTCCAACGCAGTGGTATGTTCAGGCAATGTACTCGAGTAAATTGCACGAATTAAGCATACGGCGTGCGATAGTTGGTAAACAGGAGACCAGCAGGTTACCGTTCCAGCAACCTTTCGGCGAGCACTAGCTTGGAATGTATTTGGGGCTCTCCCTCCTCGTGACCAGGTTACAACGTACACGAGCGTGAGTCTTGGTAAATGTATTGTTTTTTAATTACATATAGTAGACGTCTTACGTAGAAAATTACATACATAGTAGCTGTGATTCATAGTAATTCGGGGTTCATAATGAACAATTGAATGACGCGGTTTTAAATTTTCAACGAGCATTTCAGATTTAAACGTATTTTATATACTGTGATTTTCAGAAAACGAGTATGAACGTCTGTGTTGTGCATTAGAAAGCGCATTTCTCCGTGCGCATAAGAACTCTACGACCCTTGATTGAAAGCGTTACACAAAAAACAGGCGCATATGCCTACCTAAACCGTATATCTCCAGTACTATTGTCAGTGTCAATAAATGATCGTCGAACGAGGGGAGGGAGAGGCAGGTGAGGGGGGCTATACTCGCGGCCTTTATGAATATTACGAATCTTTTCAATGTTCTACCCCAATTTTTCTACTGACAATTTAATAGACATGGATTTTACATGCACCAAGCAACCGTCAAATGATATGTTTCTGATTTTTTGCGTGCTATTCCCCGGCAGTGTTTAAAAACTTCACTACATTCTTTAAATTGTTTTAACCAGTATTTACCCCAATTACAAATTTTGCAATTCTTGCGGTTATACATCTGCGGTAATACAGTTTTCGGAACAAGCTTTCCGCAAAATAGCCATGGGCAAAGTATTCAATCATTCGCCTCAATTAATATTATGCCAAAAGAGCATACTACTGAAGATTAATTTCGTGGACAAAAAAAATACCCGTCGCTGTTAAAATGGCCCGACTTTCTCCTTTGAATATTCTGAGCATCTGCTGTTGGGGCCTGGTCGGAAGCATTTTTTCGCCGTGAAGGTAAACTTTACTATCGTATTGTAGTTTGCACTAAATTACCTATTCAGGTTATAAAAAAGCATCTACTTCATCATAGTGTATTCTCTCTTCCGTAACACCTTATTTCAAGTCAGCCCCGTCACGTTTGTCGGTTTACTATCTTTAACAACTACGTTGAGCTCTAGATGTTTTTTCTTTTCCCTCGCGTTATTGTCCATGAATTAGTGCCGAGTACTCAATTTAAACGAGGATTAAGACCTCAAACATTTGCAAATTTCACTCGTAAAACTGAACAACAATCTCAACAAAACTTGGGATAAAACCATTTTAAAAGAAACCGTTTGGGCATCGGAGGAAGAGGATGGAGGGCAATCCGTAAACGCGGCTTTCGGCAATCAGATCGTGGCCGACTGGCCGCGCCGTCGCAACCTTGCAACGCCGCGCCGTCACGAAGAAATAAACCGGCTCGGCGGGTTATGGCCCCTCCCACTCACACAATGCAGGGACGGAACGCCGAAGAAAGCATGGCAAAACTGGCGACGCGAATGGCGGGCCAGCGGCCACCGGGCGCGCGCGGCCGCAGGCTACGCCCACAAGCCTCCGCCAACGCGGCTAGGGGAGATTGCAAGAAGCAGACGCGGAAGTTATGTCTATCCTCCATCACTCCCCCCCCCCTCAATTTTTAAACCTACGAATTCAAGGAATGCGTTTATATATAGGATACCGAACTGCGCGTGTAGAGTAACACCCGTCACGATTTTCATAGGGATCGTCCCTCCTTTCTTCGTAAATTTCCTACGTCTCTAAAAGACTATGGCGGAGCGCCCCAATTTTCTACTTTCATCATGAACAAGATTTATTGCACGTTATACTCTTGGCCATTTTATTCTCGTCGTTACGAACTTGACAATTTTTATATTTTCTCAATACGTACCAATTTCGAATTCTGAAGCTCGATTTGCCTACAACTGTAAGCAAGTTCGTAATGCAATGAAACGGCATGCCTTCCGAGATGCCTGAAGTCATATCTTGAAACATCTGATAATGCTTAGAATTGTGAGAATAGTTGTCCTGAGATTGACAAAAAAATCTCAGAATGAGTACTTCAAAAGACTTTTTTCTGTATTGAAAAAATACCGACTATCACGCTGTTAAATCTCCCTCCTAGCTTAGCATTAGTTTCGTCCAGTCTTCATCCTGCGCCGCCCGCTCGTCTTGTTATGCTCGAACCCGCCCCGCGACACACGGCAACGTCCAGCAACAATGAAGCACAGGTGGATTCGAAATTGCAATGAACTGGAGCGTCATCTTGTGCTGCAGCGCCATCTAGTGGAGAGATGCAACAAATTGAGCAGCAGAAAAACCTCCATGAAAGACCAAGATATGCCAACTTTCATGGAGATCGGTCAAATTGGGTCCGAGTTTGTCGATCTCTATAATACCAACATCCATTTTTATTTATATAGAGAAATGTTATTAACATTTAATTTTTTAGTGAAACGAGTTTATGTCTCGTTTGTCGTTAATTCAATAAAACATTTATGCGTCATTTTCCAAAGCGCTATGTTTAAAATTATACTCCTCCCCCCTCGCCGCTTTTTAACTTCAATGTGGGATCCCTTCTGCCCGCCACCCGCCTCGAATCCCCACGGTAAGATTTACACGTGCGCTGTAGGTTCAGTGAAATGGCGACTACACCAATTATATTCTTCGTGTGCCAGTGGAAGAATTCAATTGTTGAAAAAAAAAATCATGAAACTGAATACCACATTATTTCAGCCAAACTTGTGATGTAAGGGAAGTGATGATTACGAAAATTGTATAAAGAATTGTGTAATTTCCCCTGCACGATTACTATCCATTTCATAATGGAAAACACAAGTATGTGGTGTTAAGTGCGCCGAAATGCAGTACCTAACGTTTCATTTATTAAATAGGCATATATTATTCGATAACCTCCTCTTCCAACACTAGCACCTGAAGACATTTCCCAGAATCTGATGTTTACGACGAGTTAATGCACGAATTTTATATATTATGTGTATGTGTACATATACATAAAATAAAAACTTCGAATGAGAGTGCCCCCCCCCCCCTCAGGGGAAGTTGGGTTCAGAATGGAGTGAATCAACATCCCTCGATCTGTACCCCTGCACCCCCTCCGGCAGTGTCGGCGAGGCTCCGGGCGGCGTCGCGGGAGAGAGGGTAGTCGGGTCGCCGCCGCTGCACCGGAAGTCCGATGACACAGTCTCCCACGCCGCGAGTAACGGAGCTCCCACCCAACCAAGGCCCTTCTCAGCTCCCTTGCCACGCCGGGGCTCCCGCCGCCACGCGCTCTCTCCGCCAGCTATTGTTTCGTCCGCGCAAGAGACCACTACGGTCGACGCACCAATGCAACCCTCGGGAAAAATAGGATGTTGACGAAGTTCCTCGTAGCCTGCACATTAACGTTGCTCTCAAGATGCCATAAAAGTACGACCAACGGAGGGGGGGCATACTATCCATTGAAATTGAAGGCCTTGAGGGAGTAATACAAAACTTTCATAATTAGCCGTTTTTCACATTTGCGAAATTGCACAGATACCGCATTTAAAAATTTACCGTTCAGCACACCTTTCGGAATACAAATATTTGGGTATATTTCCATTCAACACACACGTGTCTGTAAATGTTTTGTTTTTTTAAATTAACATATAAGTAGACGTTGCGTAGAATTCATACAATACGGATTCATATGTAATTCGGGGTCATAATGAACAATTTAATGACTCTTAAATTTTTCAACGAGCATTTCAGAATTTAAACTTATTTTATATACTGTATCAGAAACGAGTTATGAACGTGTGTTGTGCATTAGAAGCGCATTTCTCGGCGCATAAGAACTCTACGACCCATTATGAAAGCTTACACAAAAAACAGGCGCATCCTACCTAAACGTATTATGCAAGTACTATTTTCAGTGTCAATAAATACGTGGAACGAGGGGAGGGGGGCTATACTCGCGCCTTATGATTTACGAATCTTTTTCAATGTTTCCGCAATTTTTTTCTGACAATTTTAATAGACATGGGTTTTACATGCACAAGCAACCATCAAATATATGTTTCTTTATTTAATTGTTTACCAATTACCCAATTACAAATTTGCAATTCTGCGGTATACATGCGGTAAATAGCATTTTCGGACAAGCTTTCCGCAAAATAGCCATGGGCAAAGTATTCAACATCGCCTCAATTAATATGATGCCAAAAACGCATACTCTGAAGAGTTAATTCGTACAAAAAATTACCCCACTCTTAGGAAAATGCCCGACTTCTCCTTTGAATATTCCGTGCATCTGCTGTTGGGGCCTGGTTCGGAAGCATTTTTTCGCAAGGTGAAGACTTACTATCTATTGTAGTTGCACTAAATTACCATTCAGGTTATAAAAAAGCATCTACTTCATCACAGCTAGTATCTCTCTCCGAAACACCCTATTTCAAGTCAGCCCCGTCACGTTTGTCGGTACAATCTTTAACACTACTTGAGCTCTGAGATTTTTTTCTTTTCCTCGGTTATTGTCAGAATTAGTGCAGTACAATTTTAAACGAGATTAAGACCTCAAACATTTGCAAACTTTCACTCGTAAACTGAACAACAATCTCAACAAAACTTAGATAAAACCATTTTAAAAGAAACCGTTTGGGCATCGGAGGGAAGAGGATGGGGGACAATCCGTAAACGCGGCTTTCGGCAATCCAGATCGTGGCCGACTTGCCGCCGCGTCGCAAGCTCTGCAACGCCGCCGCCACGAAGAAATAACGGCTCGGCGGTTATGGCCCCTCCCACTCAGCACAATGCAGACGGGACGCCGAATAAAAGCATGGAAAACTGGCGACGCGAATGGCGGGCAGCGGCGCACCGGGGCGCGCGGCCGCAGGCTACGCCACAGCCTCCGCCAACACAGGCTGAAGGGGAGATGTAAGAAGAGACTGCGGAAGTTTATGTCTATTCCTCCATTACTGCCTCCCCCCTCAATTTTAAACCTACGAATTCAAGGCATCTTTATTAAATACCGAACTGCCGTAACTGTAAGAAATTTGAATTAACATGAATGATTTTCACAACACTTCTAATACGCCGTTTATTTAGCACCAAAATAAAATTACATAGTGGGCATAGCCCTCGTTTATTATGGAACGATGCAGTAATGACGGGAATTTAGTACAGGAGTTTAAAATATATGAAGACACGAGCGAGTATCAAACTTCAAATAAATGTTAGATCGATGAGCTCTACTACATCTGAAATCTTAAGCTTGTCTGATTTGGCAAACTTTTATACAGTAATGAAGCTGTAGGTATTATCGTCTGTTTTGAAACGACCTTCAACCATTAGGAACTATACAACTGGAGTAATAAAACTATTTTAAACCAATAATTGTACTATATGTTGAATGGCTAACACCTACGTTGGAAAGACTGAAGGAAAAAAATAGTTTGAAATATCAGAAATGCAGCATGAAATCTTAAACGTTTACCAGCTGGTAAAATATAAACTTGCACAACAGTTGTAATCAAGAATAGTTAAGAGCCACCCGTAGGGGTTGTGTGTGCAGGGTGTAGATGTACAAATATTGCGTCATACTACTCGTATGAGCAACAAGAGAAACTTTTTTTTCCAACAGAAGTTATCATCTTGTATCCCATAGGGTCACTAAGCACACAATGTTAAGCAAGACCAGATAGTCGCCACAGTTTGCGATTATACCATCAAGTTACTGCAAATATTTTCTCCCTTCCGTCAATGCGTTCTAGAAACAGATTTACAGAGTTTTCCAACATGCATTCCAGGAGACAATTAATGTAAGCCCTTCAACTAATTTATTCAACTATTCACTAATTTATCTTAATGTTCATTTTAACTTAATTTCACAACAAATCAATATTTTAATCTCTTAGAATACCATCATGTATATTAGAACTGTAGGGAAAAAGATTGCGTGCCATCGCGTATAGAGCTAGGGTAAGTCAGTTTTGTCCAGTCACCTGTTAGGACACCGTAGTCTTTGTTACATGTTCCATTTTCTTTCTTTTTATATTGTGTTGTATAGAACTTTGCATTGTGAACACTATTACTGCCGAGAATCCCACACTTCCAGATACAAGGTCCTAACAATCTTCCCGAGAGTGAATGATCTTATAACAGGAAATTCCTTAAACTATAAAATATCCATGAACTGTCATTTAAATTCACGAACATTGGTTTTTTCCCCATTCTAACTAACTTGTCTGAAACTTCCATTTCATAGAAAAATTAGAAACTCTATAATAAAATACGTATGAAATTCACCATTACCAGAAAGGAAGTAACTTTGAAGATTAGATAATAGCAATGAAAACTTTTCATACGTCACACCGGCCAAGTTAAAGAAATTGTAAAAAAAAATCCAGATATTCTTTAGCTTAAGCTATGGCTAAAATTCAATTTCAAGACTGTAATATTAAAAAAAAAAGCTGTGAAGTGATTTTTTTACTAATTGCTGAAGGCCGAAGTGGGTGGGCGAAAACCCACTTCTCATGTGGATGCAATCAACGCGCTCGTGCGAACGCACTCCACGGCTCATAAAGCCGCGGCACGTTGGGCTCAAGGAGAGGCGGCTGTGGTGAAGGCAGGGCTACGTACGAGAGCGCGAGGGCGCCGCAGGTGCGGTCACGCCACGACCTCCGCACAGACGCGAGGCCGGGCCCATTTTGTAGGTCGCTGTCGCTGTCACTTTCCTGGTGTTCGAACTTCGAGGTCACGCTGGGGAGGTGAGGGCATTCGGAGATGTGAACGCCCGGTGAGTATCCGGAGGTCCAAGGTTGAGATTCTCATAAGTTGTTTCAACTTTAATACTTTTCGTCTCACTCTTTGAAACTCAAGTACAAATTATTCTTCATATTTAGTTAAAAAAATATGCTCTAAGGGATCCGACAAAGGACCACCCAGTTCTATGAATCATCAACGCGGAAAATGCTGCAGTGACATGACATAACATGAGTTTTTCCATTGCCTGCTTTTCGTTTGATGTATTTGAAATGTTTGCGCAAAGATCATGCAGGGTTGTCGAAAGGGGAGGAGGAAGAAGAATGTTTGAGTGGATCAGAGCGAGTGAGTCGGAGAAAATTACGACCCTCCTCCTTCAAACTTCAAATATACACGCTTTGCACGTTTCAGAAATTATAAAACAAGATTTAATTTATTACACTTTTTTTCAATCAGAAGCGATAATATTCCACAACAGCAAATTAACACTTTTCTTTTATACGTTTAGTCTTCTCTAGTTTTCGTCTTCTATGAATAACTAAGGAAACAAAAACAACCAACAAACCTTTTGCTTTCAAATAAAAAATACAAATAAATAATTTAACAAAAATCTGGTTATTACCGCGCAACAGTTATTTGTACTCTATCAAAAAATTAAGGAATATATTAAAGAATTCCAAAGAAAAGTAATATTTAATACCATGAACATAGCCTTTAGCTTTGAAGAGAACTGCTTTGCATCGTCTCTGCATTGGGAAAAAACTGAGGTGCATTCATTATGCCACATCACGTTTGACTTATTCCGGCGACTGACGTTTTCTTGAATGCACCATTTTCTTACATCAAACCATACATGTTCGATCGGGTTCAGATCAGGAGATTGATGGAGAAATCGCAATTGCTTGGGCACGTTCCATTTAAGCCACTGTTTGCAAATATCAGCAGTGTGCTTCAGGTAATTATCTTGGTGAAATATTTATCTTTGCACTAATTGCATTTTGGCCCTAATTGCACTCTGCTTAACATTATTTTTCAAGACGTCTAAGAATCCCCATTTGTTCATAATACCGTCAATGATCTGCACAGTTCCAATCCCATTACACAATATACGCCCCAAAACATCTCTGAATTATCTCCATGCTTCACAGTAGGTACAGTATTTTAAGTTTCGTTGGCCGTGTTTCCATTTCTCCATACGTTCGGCATCAATAATAACCATAAAGACCGAATAACATTATGCTTGAACATCGTATCTTTATTTTCGTGCCCGCTGCAGAATTTAATTCTGGCAAGTCGATTTTTTCTACTTATGAATTGTCTCTTTCGTGCTCTTCTGCGTAGAAATAAGGGAATTTATTCAAATGTACAAACTGTTTCACGTAGACTAAACATCACACTAAGGTACCTCTTTTTATAAATTATGGAATTGTTTCTATTTGTTTCTAATTTTTCGTTATACGTTCATGGTAAATACTTTAATAAAATATTACGAGTATTTTCTATGCAACAATCCATGAATTTCCTATAACTTTTACAATGTACAAACAAGATTGTTATGCACTGCAATTCCAAGACGTTACTCGTTCGAAGAACCAATCTTGCAGCTCGTTAAAACGAACAAAACATTCGCATCTGATTTGCACATCTTCCTACGCGGTGAACCTTTGACATTTTCTTCGCTTACGTACCATTAACCGAGAACTGCAAACCCACACTAGGACAAATTACTACGGGTTTTCGAAAGAATGTACAATACCGCCTTGTCTAGGCAATAATCGCCCAAGAGCAATGCGTCTACAATTTTCTCGAGATTTCTCAACTCTCACATTTCTGAAAAGATGGACAAGGTCCAGAGGACAAGCATTTCTTCACGAAGTAGAGGGGGAGGAGGCACAACTACAGCCT
This sequence comes from Gryllus bimaculatus, assembly GCA_017312745.1. Lineage (NCBI taxonomy): Eukaryota > Metazoa > Arthropoda > Insecta > Orthoptera > Gryllidae > Gryllus > Gryllus bimaculatus. The sequence continues at coordinate 11,379,790 of BOPP01000018.1, read as the reverse complement.
GCTACAGGGCGTTATTCGCAGACGCAGAGAAATGTTTTTGCAGCGGTATCGCGATCTCGTATCGTTCGTTTGTTAAAAGAAAGATCTCAGAAATTTCAGATCGTAGATCACGAAACTTAGTGAAGTACCGTTTTTGGAATGATTAACGAGAGGTAACTTTAAACTGAAAACTACAAAAACGCACTGCAAACCAAGACTTGTCATCAAAATTTGTTCTGCCCATTATTTACTATTTAAATATTATTCTTATTTTGTATTTAAATTAACGATTTACATTTCGTTCTAATACTCTTAATCCAGTCCCTTATATTCTAGTATAAATGAGTAACAAAATGTTGAATTTTAGTAATTTCTGAAGTTATTGTGCGTTATGTTGACAAATCCTAACGCCTAACCTATATGACCTAGCTTTCTCCTCAAACACCACGTAACACCGTTCAAGCCATTTAGTCAAGACTGTCCCGTCTAGGCCTCTTATTACGGTATACTGCCTCTGTCCACTTGGGACAGCGTCTGCTTCCTTCGGCACACTAGTTAGTATCCACAACGAAGTAAAATATCTTTCTCATAACATTCGTCTGAATCAATCCGATTCTTATGAATTCCGCGACAACCCAACAAAACTATCAACCCTATATCTCCAGCATAGAAACACGTTTTGATGTGACCACGTCACATACGAGTATTTTAACACCGCTTGTGTGTTATGGCATACTGGAGCTCTCCCAAATACCACGCAACACCTTCCAACCGTCACCTTTGCAATCCTTGCCCGTCTGGCTAGTGCAGGGACTTCAAGGCATTTGCACCCAGGTACACGTTACACCCGGGGCGAGAGTTCGAAACCCGCCTGAAGCACGGACGTCGGGTGTTGTGGCATGGTGGAATTCCCACACCCACCATGCATTACCTCCGACTTTCCTTCCTATACCAGACTATTTTTCTCCCTTCCAGAACCGTCTAGACAGCCGAGAAGGGCCTACGATGCATCCAACAAATAAATAATTACCTTCTACCTGGCTGAGATGGCCCTTCGAGTCACCTCTGGCAAGGAAGCGGGTCCCGTTGTTGGCATCGTAAAGAGGAAATTTGGGAAGTCGACGCTACGGAATGAATCCGGAACCCGCGTAGATCGAGAGGTTTGCGGGAGCCGATATGGGCGTGGCGAATAAGAACCGTAAGGTTATAAAGAGACCTAACCAAAAAAAAATTAACATTTTGATCTGTTGCTCCAGAATCATCACCTTGAATCTTTTGATGTCGTCGCTTTCGGTTTATTTGCTTGAACACTCACAGCAATGATTAATTAGCCCATCGAAAAAAGTTAAATCGATTCGATAAACAGCATTGCAACGATAGAAAGATATGAAACTATCTGTTCAATCATCCCACAAATTTTGTCATTTTAAACACCATGAGCTTGGCTGGAAATTTTTAACGGACCTACTACACATTCTTCACTTCATTCCTCCCTTCTGCTTCCCCATCATCTCTAAGTAGAAGTGAGGTCAGTTCTTCCTTTTCGCTCTTCTATGAATATGGTGAAACTTATCTGGACACCACGGATCACGAGTTCCCGGACGATTGATGCAGGAAAAAGGCGATCTGCCATTGCATAATAAATTTTTCCGATATCAAGGAAGGGGTATGATCCCACAGACTGCCGTATTCCAGCATTCAAGATCCCAGTAACGTGCAAATATTTCAAACCTCACCCTCACACTACCCACGCACGTAGCGAGATATCGAGGCGAGATTTAAGTGAGCTCTTATTTGGGAGAATCTAATTTTCGATGGCACCTCTACGCTGTACCAAATTTGTTTAAGCTTTACGTTTGAATGTCACCGATGACGCCGACAGTTCCCTAGCGGCATGCAATACCAGCCGCCTTTCCGGTGATGTAATCTACCCTTGTTACCACCAACTCTGTATGAATAAATGAAGGAGGTACAGCGTCGTAATAGATGGGTGCATTTATTACAACAAAAATCAAAATTCCACTTCATTAAGAGTAGCCAGACCGCATACAAGCAAATAAAGGACCGAAAAACATCAAAAGCATAGAACTCAATAATAGGACTGGTCTACGATTGACCTAAAAAAATAATCAAGTAGCGCGCACGTAGGCTGCAAAGCGAGGCCATCCAGCCTATGTCGAGGTCCAACTGTCAAGCCCAAAGAATAGTACAAAGTCTAACCCTTTTGATCTATCGAGTCGCCCATGTAGAATATATAAATCACAGATGACATTTAAAAGACATTGCGGAAAGATTGAAATTAAGGCTATGAAAGTAAAAGGAAAACAAACTTCGGGAAACGGGATCGGAAACCATCAGAAATGAGCACGTAACAAGCGAGACCAGTATGTGCATGCGTAAGAAACGTTAAGAATTAAGGCGCTCACGTAAATTCGAACGTAAGAAGATTAGAAAGTCCGTGAGACAACGGAACGTTTTGTGCGTAAGACAGAAGGGAAAGTGCAAGAGGAAAGGTGCAGGAGGAAGTAGTGCAAAGGTGAAAGGCGACTGAGAATGTGCGTAGGGGTCGAAAAGTACGTGCGTAAACGGAAGGAATTTCAGGAAACACGCCGATAGAAAATTGGGAGGGAAATTACTGCTTTCGAAACTGCTAGCATTTCCGATTCACCGGGGTAATTTATTCTTTCTAAGCAAATTTAATTTACTTGTCAATCCAGGTTCACAGTTTCACGACGTTGCCAATACTTATTAGTAAATTTCAAGGGAGGAAATCTAAAATCTCCTGAAACTTGCAACACTTCACATTTAAGAAACCACTAAAACAATTATTTTCATTGCAGAACTCTTACAAATTACACAGAAGCCGTCAAACAGGCGCAGCTAGGCTGGTGCAACTGTGCGCGGCACCAGGGCCCCCGAAGTGAGGACGCCCACCGAACCTAAAGAAAGAGGGAATAGAAATGCTCGGCCCTATTTCGATTTTTTTATTTATTTATTTTTCTTTTTTTTATCATCGGGGTCCCCGAAAACTTAGCTGCGCCTGTGGTCAAACACCGTAAGTGAAACAATTTTGGCCCAACTTCGATACTCAATGTAAGAAAGCACTAATCGCGTCTTACTACTGCTGGTTTGACTTGTCATCTCTGACGCGTGAAATGAACACTACAAAACGTGCACGCATCGAATGGAACGCGCAAATGAAGGGACGAATGCGCCACTCTACTCCAGACAGAGGCGGATCCGGGGGGGGGGGCATGGGGGCGTAGCCCCAAAGGGCCTAGAGAAGAAAATTAAGATGTGCAAAAATCAAGAAAAGTAAAAATTTTTAAAAATTGTAGAAACGTCTAAAAAGTATCGATAAAGTCAAATATATACACTACAAAAATTCACAATATAATAAATATTTATGAGTCAACATAAAAATCTTATGAAGTCCCCTTGGATCCGTCACTGACTCCAGGCTCCGTTTTTCGTTACGAGGCTCGGCGTTAGCGCAGGCGGCGGGACTTCCGTGGAGGCCCGGGGGGCGCTCCCTGGCCGACGGTCCCGTGCTTAGACG
>BOPP01000018.1:11335659-11361916 GCA_017312745.1 Gryllus bimaculatus | reverse complement strand
AATCGACGCCGCGGCGCTGACGCTACTCCGCCTCTCCGCCACGCGCGACGACGCTGAGCGAAGCACGCGTAGACACTCTCAAGAGTCCCGACACTCGCTGACGACTTCAGCTGGCGTTGTCCTAAGTTCTTTCCGTGTCAGACGGGCGACTGACAGCAGAGCCGCGCGGCACACCTCACCTCAGCTGGCACGAAACTACCACTACAACCCGCTGAGCAGCGACGGCGACTGCGACCGCGAAGCCGCCGCGCCGAAAAGCGCGACGCCGGAGGCCACCGCGGAGCGCAACGCTCATTGGCTGGTGTGCTTGCTGTATGTAGTGCAACACCTGGCCACAACGAGCGCTAGTGCTCGTTAGGACTTCCCAGAAGTCATGGATGTTGAGGACTTGGGCGTCGCGGTTTCTTTTCGTCTGTTTTTGCGACACCAATGAAACGCACTTAATTCGGAAGAATTGAAAAAGGCCAGTTATGAGCATTTGTTTCTCGTCGTCTCTGCCTTCCAAGACATTTAAGAAGATTTAAAGAAACGTGGAATGTATTCATTAATAATTTGTTCTATTTATTCCTTTAAATAGAGTCTTACGACTAAGAAAAAATATGTTTTGGGAGGGAGATTGATCCCATCCTTCACCCATTCTCATTAATGAAGGGAATCGCCAATTCAATGACCCTTCTACACTTTCCCTTCACTTATAATCATTTCGTTCTACATGTTCCCAAATGTTATATTTCTTCTACATGCACTATTTCATTTTCTTGACCACAGTGTAACTAATTAACAGATAATGGAAGATCTTGAAAGCATTCTCTATTCAAGAAAGAGGCATTCGGTTTTATTACATGCAAGATATAAGCTTCACTCGAGGAGGCGCGGCCTGCGATGTCCTTCAGCGCCTGATTACTCACGCGCCACATTTAGTAGTTCAATCGTTTGCCTACAGAGCGCAGAAGCGGAAACACTACGTTTTTATAGCAGAAAAGTGCGCCATCATTTAAATGCAATAAATTCTGTCAACTTAGTGGATATATTACTGGAGGCAGTTAACAATGAGGTACATATCTACAAAAGTAGGGTGGCATGATAAGTGCCTATTATGAGGAAACCAAATTTAAAGATATAAATTATCTTCGAGTGTTTGTTTTATGACAAATACATAATTTGAAAATCATAAGTATTGTAGTAGTAATGAAGGACAAAAAACCATCAAATCTTGAATTTTATCATCAAAATTTCCTTTCAGACATGAATGGAATGAAAAAAAACTCCCTTAGAGCTGTTTGGTTCAATTTAACTATTTAATTTCAAATAATTAAATAGAAATATTCTAAAAAAGGCTTGTAGTAATACCATACAATACTATCTAATCTTCACCATTGTCAAATGTTTTTTTTTTTTAAATACAGCATTTGTAACTTTAAATAAATAAGTCAACAAATACATTTGAATAAGACAGAATTATCACAAAAGAAAATATATTATTGTTCTCAGTATTTCTTATTATTAGTTCTTGTTATTTTTATTGTGTGGACTGTTCCCTCTCATTTTTTCTATTTCATGTAAAGGAACTTCTTTTGCATCAATATCAGAAAATACAGTAAACCCTCATTAACACAAATTCCAAGGGATTGAACTAATCAAAGATCGTGTTATAATTATTCATGTTATCCTATTATTTAAAATGACCAAACTATTGTAATCCCTTGCGGGAGCCAAGTTTTGTTCATGTTATGGCGAAATTAGTGTTCAGTGAGTTCATGGTAACAAGGGATTACCGTAATTAAATTGTTTTTACATTTTTTAATTAATAGACTGAATCATGTGCAACAATTAGTAACGACAGAGACCTCAAATAGGAATAGCTGAACAATACAAAGTATTGTTTTTATGTGTTCTCTCTGAGGAATCACAAGGTTTAGAGTATGCTGCAAATGGTAAATTACTTGAATTACCTCAAATCTAGGTTCTTATTTGAATCTAAGATTGTCAATGACCACGTTGTTAAAAAGCAACCTAATTTTTTTTATCAACATTAGTCATTGATGAAGCAGCGCAGATCTTAACTTCCAGTGGATTATTTTTTTCTATCTTTATTTGCTTTTGAAATAAAATGTTCATTGAGAAGACAAATTGAAACAATTTTACTCATAGTTTTATTATATAATTTATAACATATTCATTTATTGATTTACATCAAAACTAGTTAAAAACTGTATGACATGACTGGGGAGAAGTTAATTTGAAGTTACATTTATGTCCAGAAGCAAAACAAGGGGCTATCTCAGCACTTGCTCGAGGATCAGGGAAACTGGACAAAAACCTGATCGAGATGGGTGTCATTGACCCAGAAGCTGAAGTACAATACTTGTAACAGGTGCTTTACAATTATACAATCTAAATGATATATAATACATTAAATGTCATTTTAAAAATTAATATTACTTTCCATTTGGATGCTCATGCTTCATAATTTTTATGGCTTCTTCCTTAGTAAAGCCTTCCTTAGTAAAGAGAAACATATCAGTCCAATCTGTCTGTCGCACTACACAGCATCAATACCTTTCTTCCCCCATGTCAGACAAAATGTAAATATTTTTTCTACCAAATTTAGTAACATATGCATTTTATACCTATCTACTTAGCTGTCTGGGAGAAGCCATGATTTAGGTATAGAAGTCAACATTTCAGCCATCGTTTGGCATCAGTTTCTAGGATGCAGTCTCCCAGATAGACATACAGAAACTGACTCTGGCTACAGAAACTTACACTTTCATTTTATACCCAGTTGCCCATGTGTACATGGCATTTCTTAATTGATTATTTTCTGATCTGATAGTTATTTTATTTTCTCATATTTTACGGTAAATAAGTTAAATTTATAAAAGATATTTTGTTGACAGAGAGCAAAAGAACTGGAAATTGTATTGAACCTTTGATATTTACATTTGTATATTCATTAACTCAACCTTCAAAAAAGTTTTAAAAAAATATGTTTAACAAAAAATAGATGCATTGATAAGATACCAATTAAATCCATTAATTCCTGGTCAATATTAATAAGTCATACAACAATCTATTGTTAGACGAATACTATCCTGTATTAAAGTTATTTGGAAATAATTGATCCCAGAGCATATGATATTACTTATTGATCACATTAAAAGTTGAAAACAAGAAATGTGAATAAGTGAAGTAATTGTAGATTTCTTGATCAATAAGTTCAAAACAACTGAGGAAGTAGCCCAGGTATATTTGTTAATATTTTTTACTTCACTTTTTCTCTCAGATAAAAAGTTTACTAGGCAGTATCTTTAATGTTCTGCAGCATACTAATTTCATCTCTCCATTTATTAAATTTTCTGTTGATTGAATATATTTCATTCTAATTCCTATTCCATTTATTTTTCTGTTCTCTCTCTATAAATAAACATTTATGTATGTAATTACCCAGGCACTTCTTTGGAAATAACTGAGAGTTTACTTCAATAATATATAATCAAAAATTGTGAGTGCTTCATTAAATGTTATCCCTTTTGATTTTTGACAAAAGATGTTTCTGTACGCCATGTTATTGTTCCACAGTCTTAATGTTATTGAACAGTTAATTATTCACCACATTCAATTTTGATTTAAATGTAATATTAGTGACATCTGCAAAAACAACTGTTTCATGATTACCTATAACTTGGGGTCATCATTGATGATGCAAAGTAGGAATAACAATGGACCCAGAGTTCAACTTTGTGAAATTCCATCAAAAGAATTTTAGTTAAAGCCACAGCAATATTTTTATTGGTATATTGAAGTTAACACAGAGCATTCAGCGGATTAAAAATGATATGTCGCAGCTCTTCATGAATTCAATATATTCGGATAATAAACTAAGAAAAGATTGCAGACACAGAGACAATGGCAGGGTGGTCAGAGCCATGATGCTAGCAGGAATTGTGCTTATTAGTACTCTCCATTAAATATGAAATGCAGGCTTGTGGGGAATTCCTACATTTACCAATTCGGAAACATCTTGATAATACTCCTTTCCCACAATTTTTTTTTGACAAAAGATGTTTGTGTACACCACAATGTTAATGTTATTAAATGAATAATTATCATTGTTATAATATGTTATACTGAATTTGACTTCAGAAAAAAATTAAATTAGAATTAAACGACTGGATGTACCTGGAAATATTGTGGGGAAGTCACCCCCACTAGTAATACCAGTGATTTCAATCTGTTTACAATTTGTGAGGATTTATGATATTCTTTGATCCATGAGTGAGCAAGTGAATGTCATACGATTCTAACTTAAAAAAAGGATTTAATGATCTATCTAGTCAATTGCTGTTGGGAGATTTTGAGATATTCCCACTGGGAAAACCTTTGTTGTTTAGAGCTATTGATATTTAATTTATGAATATGAAGATAGCAGTGCCTGTTGACTTATTTCTTAAGAAACCATGTTGTCAGAAACCATTGTGAGTCAGTTATAATTCTGTTCAGTGGCATAATGTTTGGGCCTGCAATGCAGGTGGGCCCAGGTAATAGAGGGCCTATTTTTAGGGGCTATTTTTATTATTTAAGGTACTAACACTACTTGTGTTTGCTATACACTTTTATAAAGGGAGCCCAGATAAAACTTTTGTGGGCAGGCTCCTCATTTCGTTACGCTACTAATTCTGTTCATATTTAGAACCAGTAACCATTCATAGAATATTTTTTCCAGTGGTTTTGAAAATACACGCTTTGTAATGAATGAACAAATAAATTCAATGACATTCAAATTAAATGAATCATGTATAATTCATCTTTTCTCTGACAGGATAACAGCAGTAAGCAAATCAATGAGGGGAAGAACATGGGAGAATGGATGCTGCAATATAGCATCTTGCAAAGGTAAATTATCCCCCTTTTAATTCCTAGCCATTGAATTATGTGCTATGGTTATTCTCTCATTCTATCTCTACCTATTACCTCTCTATTATTTTGTTTTTCTCTACATATTTTGAATACCTTAAGGTCTACAAGACTTAGAATAATGGAATTTTTACTACTTTATCTTTGCCTTACATAGAAAATGTGCATGCAATAGTGTACATATACTGAGATCTAAAAAATATTTTGGCACTTTCTTTTTCAACTAAAAAAGGTAAAACTTTCAAAAAAATTATAAAACAAAAACATTAACATTAATCACCTTTTGTTTCAATACTGCAAAATAAACCAAATAAAAACAACAACAAAATTGAATGTTTTTAACCATACTTAATCTAATTAGTTATATTGAAAGATATATTACAGTGTACAGAATTTAAATTAGAATTTTTGTAATTTAAAAAATTGTACTAAATATGGTGATTCTCCTTAAATTGGAATATTTTGCTTGGGCTTTTATTACAGTAACAAGGAAATTTATTCATTATTATTCCAGTTCATGAAGCAGTTGGGCTAAATATTCTCCCTCCACTAACACAAACATTGAATCACACTCTTGGTAGTAGCATTATCATGCAGTTATTCCAGTCTTTTGCTATATTAGTGTTTTTTGTATATGTAGCACAGTAGAAACACTTTAATTTACATAAATTGAACTTATAATATAAATGTAAAATTTCAAATATTCAAAATGCTGAGCATAATTGATTAATAGCTCGATGGCTCATTGCATCACAAGTGAATACATACACCAACAAAATAATATTTAATAAATCAAAGTTTCTTTATCATTTATTTACATTAACATGTTTGTCAAGCACATTACTGGCACACTAGCAAGTGTACAGCAGCAAGAGGAAAATAGAAAACTTGAAGAAAAAAGTATTAAAAACATAAATGCCAACAAAAATAATGAAAGTGAAAATAACATTAGAAGTATGATTTTACCATTGCAGAAATTGGTATACAAATATTTTAAAGTAATTAATAATTTAAGTAGATGAATGTTTACATTGTGGCACTGTGTTCCACACTAATTAAATTAATATTTTCTTAAAAATTATTTTTGTTTAATTTAATAACAGTGTAAAAAATTAAGTTTTATTTGCCATGATCAATTAATCACAAAAGTTGTAATTCTTTTTTTAATTTAATTTTAAATGGGCCATTTTAGATGACGGAACATGTCATTGTACCAACCGAGGCCAGGCAAATTCTCACGGGGGCAAGTCCACCTGTTGTTTTTATTATTTTTTTTATGGGAGGGGGTCAGCACATAAAGGCCAAATCTATTTTTACACCCCCAGTTAGTTGGCATTGAATGGACAATCACAAGCACAGACACACATAAACGGCCATGTCCCAGGGAGGACTCAAACCCACGACCCTTGAGGCATCAGTCAGTTATGGCTCCTCAAGCTTAGCGACTTCGTTTATCTGACTTTTTGGATATTAACGATATAACGCATTTATTTGTATTTTATATTTCAGTGTTGTGAAGACCCAATTACCCTGCTCTTTGGAGTATCTGGAACCATCTTTCTGAATTTCCATGTATGAAATTAGTATTTTCTACAGAGTATATAGACCTATTCTCTTCTATTTGTGATTGCAAAAAAAATACATAAATACAAAATAATTCATTTCCGTACTTTTCTCCCTGAAGCTTCTTTATGGAAAGGTGCCTGTTTCAAAAATTAATGAACCATTCCAGTCCAGACCAGGTCTTCCATCCCTAAACTTGAATTTTAGATCGTTTATTTTCACAAAATACTAGTTCACACATTGTAGCCGTTCTCACAGGCAGAGTTCCTCTGCCTTTAGGCCGCCTTCCCACGGCGCGACCGCGGCGCGCTTCGTTCAAGGAGCAGAGCACTTCCGACGCAGCCACCGCCGGAGCCACGGCCGCACCGCCGCCCGCCGTGGATGGGGGTGGGGTCAGGAAGGGTAGGTTTCGCCGACCCTCCGGCGACGACGAACAAAGGGACCGGAGCAGGTAGAACGCTGCAGCCGCGGCGCAGTGGGAACGCTCCCATTGAAAGCTGCGTTCTGCTAGAGGTGGCGCGTGGTCCCTCCTCCGCTTCGCGTAGCTGGAGTTCGGCGTCGGCTGCCTCAGCAGCCGCCACCCGCTGCACGTGGGAAGGCCTCCATTCAAACCAATGCTCTGCTACGCGCCGCGCTGCTGCGAAGCGCGCTGCGGCCGCGCCGTTGGAAGGGGCCCTACTTCTGGTCGCACAGCGCGTGTTAAGCAACTGTCGCACAGTGCCTGTTTGTGGCACCGGGACTGCAGGGGTAGTAACTACCTTCCACTGGCGTTGTGTCAGTAGGGTTAGCAGCCATTATCAAAGGTGAGTGAGAGTCTATTTCTAATGGCACCGTGGCTATTTTGGGCAGCACAACTTTTAGGTTGGGCAAGTATGACTATCATAGATTAATAGCTCTGGGATTTCTTCACCTATATTTGGTAAAAATACGTCACGAAACCAATTTTTTTTAAATGTAGCGTAGATTGAACTACTCTCGTGGCTCAATGGCGAAGTCGCTTGCTTTTCTGGGTTCGATTCCCGTAGAATCCCCGTAGAACCTCATGTGAAATTTGTTACAACAAAACGAGTTTGCATGCTTCACTGGGGCTAGTCCAACTCTGTGAAGCGTCCTAAACCTTATCTCTAGCCTTATTCCTTCCCAATTCTGGCCGCTGGGTTGTGACGCAGGAGCGCGTAAGAGAGAGGCGCGTACGTGGAGGTGCTATCTGGCAGTCCTCTTGACAACTGACTGAGACAAGACGTGACGGACCATGTAATTAATGGAGGATTCTTCCAAAAGCGCGAAGCGCTCAACGCCTTCAAGAGCTTTTGGTGACGCGTTGCGTCTATGTTGACGCAACAAATTTAATAATAATAATAATAATAATAATAATAATAATAATAATAATAATAATAATAATAATAATGTAACCATCCATCCCCTTGAACTTGCTGAAGCTGTAATTTCTGATGAAACATCCTGATGAATCCAATTATCTATGACGTATTTCCCTTTAAACAGTAGTTGAAGCATTTGTCCACCTGCACAACAGCATAACAACACTGATGTGTTTCACGCCTAGATGTACTCGTTTTGCACTCACATTTTGCACAAATGGCCCCCAAAACTGTTTTTTACGGGTCTAGTCACAATCGAAGATTCAGTTCTTTTAAACTTTTTACTACAACTTCAAAGAAGTTGTACAATACTCACGAGTTGATTTGGTCGCAACTTACATGTTCAATGCTTTGTGCTTTCTTGATTGACAAACGATGCCTACACATTGAATTTGAAAGCATTAATCACTAAACCAATTTACACCCGGCCTCTGGTCTTTAAATCTTCATGGGATGGTGTTTTGTCTGGTGTTAAGTTTAACAAGATTCAAACGTCGTACCGAGATGAGCCAAACCCTTTTATCTATTACTTTCAAATGTTCAATATCCCTTCTTTTTCTTCAGCAGCTGCAGACAATAACACCACAGACCGTACTATTTCTTGAAATGAATCCTTCACTATGTGCGCCTAGAATACGGTGTTTTAATGTTAGATCCAGGAATATTGTAGAATGTAGCTGATCCCCTGGTCACTCCTAACGTCATCGATACATTTTTCAAGTCCTCTTCTGAGTAGCTTATGCCAGCTCCTCTCCGTTTTTTCCTATGTATGTTCTCACCATTGTCTGGGAAAAAAATAATTTAACATAGTAAATAATCAGGAAAACAAACAAAATAGCTTCAGTAATGAATAAAAACGAAGGGTTGCCGCTAAAAACTATCATAGGCACATTTTGGTAATTTGTCAAAATTTATATTTTAAGGTTTTAAGTCTATAACTCAATGTTAAAAACAAAGGGAAAATAAATAATTAAACACAAAGCATAATACAACAAATTTTATTGCAGAGAATAACAAGAAAACTACTTTGTAAGTACATAGAAATGAACGAAGCCATTTCAATCAAGATAAATACAGAACATTGATCTTTCTTTCCGGTTAGATAGGGTCATGAGGGAGAGGATCATCTGCAACACGATGTCACCTTCAACGTATCTCTGTGCATTTCCACAAATTCTCTGTAGAAAGCATGAGCATCAAAGTTTGCCAAAAATTGTCAAATGCAATAAGTTCTTCAGCTTTCCAGGTCTGATGGATAATGGTTGTGGGGACCCCTAACTTTATTTTCTTTCTTCTTTGTAAGTACATGGAAATGAACGAAGCAATTTCAATCAGGATAAATACAGAACATTGATCTTTCTTTCCAGTTAGATGAGGTCGTGAGTAAGAGGATCATCTGCAACACGATGGATCTTCTTTGCTCTTTTTAAGAAACACAACAGCTTTAATGTTACTTCCAAAGTAATTACTCTTTTTTAAGATGAGCATCTGTCGTTCATTGTCAATTTTCAAAATGATGATTGGACTTGTAGATGTAAGTCATTTTGGTTTATACAACTTCAACAAAAATTCTGTCCAGGTTTTAAAGTAAACATTAGAAAAGTTTACAACTTTGAATGGTGAAGGATTGATTCGGCTTTTTCTAAGCACGATCCTCCAGTCATCAAATGCATCAGTGCAAGATTTTGCATTAACGAGGCTCATATCTTTGGGTACTTCTTTAAATGAATGTTGTGAACTAAACTGATGAATCACACATGGCGCTGTAACCGTAGAGACGAGGGAAGGTTTCAGAACCTGATCTGTTTCGCTCGTGAGTGCATAGACATTGATCACTTTTAGAAGTTAACTCGTATCTTTAACCTAAAAACTCCTTTACGACAAAAATTGACTTTGGCTCGCTTACCCCCAAAATCTTTTAAAATTGGTCAAACACTCAAGATTATAACTTATGTAAAAGAGAACTGCTGGTAATATTTCAAGATTCTATTATGCTTCTAATACATGCTGTGTTCACTATTATGTTAATGATACTTAAAGTGAATCTGAAGATATTTCATAAACTCAAAATGACACCACCGTGTTGTGGACACCTTTTACTACAAAATTCAAAATAATCCACAACACTCATATACATGAGGCATGATGTTTAAGGAAGACGCCATGGTCATTCTATGCTCCCAATTGCTTAAAGTGAAATTCCCCTCACACGTTTTATGGAAAAAACCATGGCCATTTACTCCCCTGGGCTCAGATACCCCAACTTACCTTACTGCATTTTTATGGCTGAAGAGGTTTCTTGTTGCTTACGAGCGAATCTTTATAGAAAATCTGAAGATTAGATGGAGGGACGAAGTTGAAAAGTTTGCACAACAGTTTGATGAGAAGAGTATCCAGAGATGTCTTGTATTTTGAGAAATGGTATAGAAAGAAGAGGAAAGGAAAACAGAAAAAGGCAAAGATAAATCTCGAATATCTTGTTAACCTGGTGTTTCCACCATTTATCAATTGACTGCAAGTCATTGTTTCTGCACAGATTCCACTTTAAACGCCCCTTCTGTCATGGCGTAGTATGTAATCTATGCGTGCAATCTCGCTGCAGGCACTGATTAAGTGACAGACTGATTAGCCTTGTTTGCACACTCCGCACTTGCCGTCCTCTTCAATCTTACCTACTTTGTCTTGAATGGCCTTCGTTCTTAGGTACTGTTCTTGGACCGTTAGGACTAGCTCTTCGGTATTTTTCTTAAGAGAGCCATTCCGCGTCAAATCTCGATTTGGATTACCGTCCACCGGTACAACTTTGAACTTTGAACCTTGAAACCCCAGGGAATATTGTCCGCGACGCGGCTTGCCATGCCTTCTTGTTTGACGTCACTGATGTTTCCTTTATTAATGGAGCAATCGTTTCGAACCACTCTCCCTCCTTACGTAGTCGACAAACCATGTCTATCTTGAATTTTGCAGGTTTTCTGCCAGTGCTTGGTTCTGTGCTTGAATCATCTACTTTATCTACTGAAGTCCACGGCCTCCAGCTCTACTCTTGAAATAGTATGTCGACTTTAATACGCGTGTGGAGAGTGCGATGAACTGCCTTTAGTTTTCTGATTTGGTGATATAGATCTAGTCTATTACATCAGCACCCAGATATTAATAACCTGACAAAGATTTTCTCCGTTGAGCTTGGTACTGAGCTTCCAAACACCCTTTCATTCCGACGACTCGCGGACGTCTCAACTTGATAGGCAATGTCCATGGCTGTTGAAGACACAGGTATTTGTAAGCCCCCTCCATGGATATTCTTATTACTCCCCCGCAAATGCAATATTTGAGCTGTGTTGTGTTGTATCTGTTGATAATTCTACTTCGGTGGATGCTGAGAGTGGGGGACGTGTCTATTAGAAATCCATCGCGGACTTTTACAAGCGAGTCTAGCTGACTCCGTACAATCGGGTATATTAGGCCACGTTTACAACTGCAAAAATTCACGCCGAACGCAGCGCACAACAGAAAAGTTTGCACACGCAAACTGAATTCTTGTAGTGGTGAAATGTTCGCCGAGCGCACGAAACAATTTACGCCCCACAGCACGCGAGAGAGATCCACTCGTCGGGTTTCCGCTCACATCAGAGGAATCGGCGGCGCAAATCAGTTGTAGTGAGGACGGGACACATTCGTCTACTATATTTTCTGAAGGCCCCTAACGTCACGTATATCAACCACTGGAAAGAGGTGCGTGGTGTTGATTTTAACGCACTGTCTCGCAATGAAAAGTGGGTTGCAGCGGAAGAAAAGAATTTCTACTACAAAAATTTACAAGACGGATACACACAGTCTACCAAAAAACGCAAAATACACACGGACTACCAAGAGACGCGACACTCATACTAAGTACGGACGCGCGATGCGCTGCACAAACATTGTCGTAGCTTCAACTTCCGCTCTACAGCGAAAATATGTACGGTGAACAGTGTGCAACGGGTTAGCTGAAACTTTGAAGGAAATAATTCCATACCGTCATGTCGTGCTTGCGACAAGTAAAAGATTCGTTGCATGTGGCCGTGCCCCCTTACAATAACCCATACGATCAATGAAGTGTGTAACGCAAAGATTTGAAAGTGTGGTCGTGGCAATAGAGGCCCATACATACTCGTAAATGCAGGAAATGTATGACATTATGTAGATGAGTCGTATGATGTGCTCAATTGTGGGGATGAGTCGTATGCCTTTTTATAGTAGATCCAGGCGACGTACAAGTTTAACAACAGTCTTCTATCACTTTGGCTCATCTTGACAATCAACCTGGTTCTCCCTGTATCCACTGTCCCTCACACTGCATTTTTCTGGTTCTATCTTGTATTTTTGTTCTTCTAGCAGCAGACCGGCATCTTCCAAGATGAATTTAACTTTTGTATATCATCTGCTGTTATGGATATGAATAGCTTCGATGTCATTGGTAGACATGTTATGGATAGGTAGTTGCCGAAACCATGTCTCTTCTTCCAGCCTTTGATAAGAATCGACTGTTACTCATCCTCAGATGTGATATATGTCTAAGCAGGCACATCATTCATCTGCTGAGTTCTAGTGAATGTTTGTAACCTGTTTAAGTTAGTAACTGTGGCCTTTTCCTAACTCCAGTGCAGATCATCCTTTTTCATTAACTTGACTTACTTGTTTACTATATGTGTTGATACGCTGCAGTCTTCATCCTTTGCCGATCCACTGTGTTACCTTCTTGCTTACACCGCTTTACACTACGCGCTTTGATTTCGTTTCAATGGGATGACCCATAGCTGGCACCAGTACTCCGTTTCCATCTGTTGCGAATGATATTTTGTTGGGCGCGTTCTCTGCTGATGTCCTGGCATAAATGGGTATGTACGACGGCTTGACTAACGTTTCAGGAGCGAATATTTTGAACATTAAATATTGTCGAGGACAGATTTACAACATCCCTTCTGGCGGAAAATTCAATGGTCTTCAAGTTCTCAATGTTGGACTAGAATTTAGCAAAGTGGATTCCTTACGCTTCCCATTCGTTGAATATTGTTGACCAAGCTTGTGCAGAATGTTGTGTGGCAGCAACACGTTCAACTTTTTGGAGCAAAAATATTTTTTACGAGTTCTACAAATCGATACGAGACACGTGTAAAGAATTTATTAAAATCTCATCGGATTCTGACAGATGTCACCTTAACTTCCAATATCTACCAGTTGGTTTTGCCGAGAGGATGCTACTACAACATTATTGCAACGATATTCTGAAATAAAATATAAACTATTGTTGATCTCTGAAGATGTTACACCACTGACTTAATAGAGTAAAGGTCACAAATAAACTTCTTCAGAATTCCAAGCTCGATTTGAACATCAATGTTGCAGCTCTAAAGTCAGAGATTCCATCGAGAAGGAGCGTGACAATTTCTCACACTACGAACTGTCAGAAATGGAAAAATCGGGGACTTCAGAGTTCGCAATATCCAGACGATGGCACCAAAATCTTCGTTTCACGTTGACGACACCATTTCGAAGATTTTACACCAAAAATTACATTCTCGGAATTGATCGGTTCATAACGTACATGCATCAACGGATTTCAACATATGAATTAATCTCTAGATATTTTGGTTTCTTGTCTAGACCCTAGCATTTGGACCAGAATGATTGATTAAGAAACTGTTAACTCAAATTTACCACGTTGACGAAAATCTTGGGATTGAGCTTGTCCACTAAGCACAATTTAATACACAATTTGCTATAGAGAAAGTAAGTGTCAGCTGACATTAAATGCAGTCTAACGATTTAAAAACAAGTCCAGTTTGCTTTCCCCCTAATGTGAAAATAATTTTGAAAATTTATCTATTTTGATGACAACTAATTGCTATGCTAAAATATCGTTTTCAAAATTGAAAATAGTTAAAAACAGATTACAAAACGACATTGACTCAACTTTTGAACGATCTCGCCATTTTAAGCAGTAACACATGATTGACTATTTTGGGTCACTGAAAGGGAGAAAAGAGACTCTCTAATATACTTAACTGTATCTACTATAAGGTTACCAAGAATCATCATCATCATCATCATCATCATCATCATTATTATTATTATTATTATTATTATTATTATTATTATTATTATTATTATTATTATTATTGATATTATCATTCTTACTGAAAATGAATGTAAACAAATAGCTTCACGTTTTATTAATCTTTTCTCGGAGTTCTCCCCCCAAAGGGTCCACCACAATAATAAATTCAGCCCTGATTATAGCACTGGAAGGAAGATGTCTAAAGAACCTCACTGAATCTGATTATTTTCTTTGGATAACCCTGTTTCATGATTGTTTTTTCAGCCATACAATAGGCTTGGTTGTCTTATTGTTCATTCTTTTTTTGGTTACTTTCACCAGGTCTCTTCCAAAATGTAACACAAACCACACCATTAGCCTGCAGATAAGTAATGGGCAAAGTCATGCCAAGTGGGCCACCTACTTGACCAGCCCTGCCCTATTACATCTTATAGCCTATTTGATGTTCTAGTACAGAGTTCAATCGAAACGTTTTTCAGCTCTCCTCCTCAGTGTTAAAAAAAATTTTTGTTAATTTCATGTATTCCAAGTCTTTTACTGTTTTTGCCTTCTGCAAATAGGTAACACTTTCTCAAGTTCCTCTACTGTTATTTCTTCCACTAATTGTATTTCTGTGTCCAAGGCTACATTACATTTTGAGTTGTGAATCATTGTTTTATAGTGTTGTACAAGCTATTATATACATTCCTTCTGTGATATTAGGGTTCATGATCACGTTGTTTCAGCGCTAAGCATTCTAAATGTAGAAGAATGCTTGAGACTCTCATTAGCACTTTAAAACCACATAGGCTACCTATCTGTGGTCCTGTAATGACTTTATCCATGATTTATAAGTTTCTACAAGTCTTTTTATACTTCTCATTTCACCTCACTTCCTACATTCTATGTAATCGTTCATTTCCTGGTCCGTAGGTCGTTTTTTAAAGCATTTTTATTTTTCATTTATTCTTGCCTATTGTCACTTGTCTATAGTCAATATTCAATTTATATTGCACTTTGGTAGAAGAAAAACTATACTGTCCAGGAGAAAATAACGGACCACCTAAGCATTTGTTCTCAAGATCAAAATAGATGAAAACTACAATAGAGTTTGTTGTAATTTACTAACTTCATAACTTTCTATACACAGAGTGGAAGTCTCTAATTGGTCCTCTGCTTCTTTGTAAGTATGTGCCCATTTACATTAAAAATGTAAATTGAAGTTTTTAAAAGCTTTATATACTTGTTAAAAAGCAAAAGTACACAAGTGAATTCAAATTGTAAAGAATACTTAATTCTTCAGTCTTTGATCTGAATGTAAGTTTCAAGAATGCAATTTACAGGCCTCAAATTCAGGTCTGGTTGGAGCATTCATGAACACACAGGACACTAGGAATAGTTGTTGTTGTTATGTTTGTTTTATTTATTAAACAAATAAGAAATTAAAGATGCATCCCTTAAAAATTAGGCACTATAAATATGTTAAAATATTTCCATTCTATATTTTAGAGAAATAAAATTTGCATTTATGTTAGTCTACTATTCATTCTACGTTCTACCAGTGTTCGCCATTTTCGTCAGTTAATATATTACCCCGCCGTTAAACGTAAGTAGGTTTCTGTTTTAAAAACAAAGCCGATTTCAATGCATTGATAAATAAATACACAATGTACCCCAATCAATTCCCTATTCCTTGCATTGCTACATTTATTCATCTTTTTAAAGTCCCAAATCCCTTATGCTGATAGCCAATTTCTACTAGAGAACAAGTTGTGCTTATCTTGGCTAGACAATTTTGAAATAAAAGATGACTACTTCGATAACGACACTTCAATACATAAACATTTGCCTTTACCTTCCACACTACAATCAGAAGGTGAAAATATAACCATATACAGAATTCAAACTCACAATCCTAGAATTTACAGTTGCTGTTGAAGTTGGCCTTTCTAATTACTTTAACCTGTATTCATTACTTACCTGCAATGAAACTTCAATAAAGTGATGAAATTTTAAGGCTTTTGAATACAAAATTCAGAACACTCCACTGCGCTTTTAGTAACCTCACTATCAGCAAACGAGGGAATTCATTGATCATAATGATGGTCATGTTGAAGAAATAAAATATATAAGCAATAAAAAGAGTCACCTTCATTATAATTTCCAGCTCTTGTTCATTAAATTAGAAATAGTTTTGTTGCTATGCAAATGTATGGACTGTTCATTTTCATAAAATGAGATATACTAGTACTAAATGGAGGACATATATTTTGTCCAACTCAAATTCATACAAACAATAAACAATCTAGTAGAACTTCCTTTCATCAAATTTCAGTGTTAACAAGATACCCATAAGTGATAATAGTGAATCAGTGATGATAATTGTGATGTGAATAATGATGGTGGAATGAGAGACAGAGGAAACAGAACTCTGAGATGAACTCCCAAGACCCCACTTTGTCTACCACAAATTCCACATGAGATGCTCAGAGAACAAGCCCAGGCCACACTGATGAAATGCAAATGTGGTAACCATTTTGCCATGAGCCCCTGTCTAATTATCTAAGGTTACAGAACAATAAAATAATTTCAAAAACAACAAATAATTCAAGGGGACCAATAGGACAAGAACATCAGATATTAAAAATAGTGATTTATGATAAATTCACTAACACAGGAAACAAATTTCTCCCACATAGGTAACAGATCAGCACTAGACTATTATATTGAAATGGAACTGCTAGGTATAATAAAAGTAAAGCTACATCAAAAGATGTTTCAAATATATTACTACAGAAACAAAAATTAAATTATGCAATGTTATAACTTAACTGACAGTACTATTTTAAAATTAGGTACCAGTGTCAAAAGAGATAGAAAAATAAAGAAGCAGACTAAATGAGACATAAGACCACTAGAAATGTGATTAGAAACAGATATATAGGGCAGAGACTAAAAGTCGGTCAAAAGAATAAAAGAATACAAAAGAATATAACAAAATCATATTAAGACAATGAAGGCAGACAGATTTGTAAAACATTTCCCGACTTATAGGCCAAAGGGATGAAGAGAATGTGGAAGACAATTTTCTTTAAATTAGAAAGATTAGAAAAATCTTTGTGACTAAAAAAATGCTGACTTGAAAAAAGCGTCGGTATTGAAGATAATGTATAAATAGGGCAGCAAGACCCCTCCACTAAAATAATGACAAGGTTCCTAGGTGAGACCAAGTTCTCTGCAAAAATGTACAAAAACCAAGCAGTAAATCTATTAATTATCAAAAGAAGAAAGCATGAAAACAGTGAAGTAATTGTAAGAATATTAAAAATATTATAGTTTGAGAAAGTATTGACAAGTAATGAAGAAGTGTGCATAATTCATTATTTCATTGTTTCACACCTGATGTATTTTGGACATTCTGTAAAGTAAAAATATATGTCTTTAGAACAAAATCATTTCTAACATTCATTGAGATCCTTCAATTAGAAAGGGCTTGTTAATTTAGAAAATTATTTCTAACATCTCGCTAGTCAACATAAAAAGAGTGAATTGGGAGTATGTGCTGTTTGTTTCTTTGAGTTATCAAATGTTTACCTATGATAGTTTAACATCTGCAACTTCACAACTATGTGCTCTTAAAATTTCTAAATATACTACTCTCTTCTAATTTGGCAAAAATGTGTATTCTGAGATGAGGTAAACATCAGTTGAAGATAGACATTAGCAAGTGTCCTAAAATATGAGTCATTTTTGTAACATATAAACATAGTAAAATATAGTAAAAGATAACATAGTAAAAGAAGTTCATTGTTGTTTCCATATACTGTAATGCATTTTTCCTCAGTAGTTTCAACTACTCTTCCTAACAATACATTAGCTGAGAAACAGACAATTGTTTCTTTAAATCCATGAAGATTTTCAATTGCCAGATCATGTTTATTAGATGTTCTCATGAATGCTGCATCACTGACACATCTCCACTGTGAAATAGATAGTCAACATCTTGGAAAGTATACTTATCATTCGATGTTCATACAAACAACTGGCAGAAATTTAGTGTGATGAAGGAAATGTAGTGGCCTGAGTACACTAAAATAAATTCAAATGGTATGAGTGGAAGACAACTGATGAAGGACATTACAAACAATATAAGAAGTAATTAGTGGTGCTGCTCAAAAATGTATGAAGTATCACACGCTTGTTTCAAGATCTTCCTGAGTTTTTCCATTAGTGTTGATATATTGCGATAACTATTAAGCTCTTTTGTTGTTTTACCCTATGCTACATGTTCTCCAAATATGTTACCTATGTGCCGTGGTGCACTGATGGGGTGGGAGCTTATGGGATATCAGCACCCCTGGAAGTTGATAACACATATTCACAATTATAGATACATTACAAAATATTTTGAATATAAATGAAAATTAATCACTTTCCCGTTTGAACACATTATAAATAAGAATAAATTATAATATACATAACAAATAAAAATGTATTTTGATTCCAGTAGAAATGCTCAATTTTCTATAAATAAACATAAATTCAGCAATACTCTACACCAATAGCTCACCCAATAAGTAAATTCTGATTGTTGCACTGCCTGTAAGTGACAATATATAATTTTCCATCTGGTGGGGAATTAATAATTTAATTAATTAATTTCACAGTAATTAACAAGGAGATACACGACCTAAGAGTAAAACTATGCAATCTACTTCTTTGTTCTAATGAGATGAAATAAGTGTGGCTACCAATGCGGTAATAAATAATTCAACCCCATCTCCCACCTCACAGGTCTGAAAATTCCATCCTTTATATCCTTCAGATTGTGCACCCTTGATGTCAAAGTGGATTGCAAGTTCACTGCATGACAAGTGTCAAAATCTTACTGTAATCTCTTTAAATTGCTCTCCCGTACAATTTAGACAGCTTAACTAGGCCTCTCTTCTAGACACAATTATTATATTAACACACAAAAAACCAAACAAACTTTCAAGATCCCAGTGCATATTATTGAGAAAGCATTGTTTGGTAATTTATCAAAATTTTCAGAATTCATACAATTTACTTTATTCAAAAAGGGAAGCCGTTTCCCTGGTTATACTTTTTTTTAAAAAAAATTTCAAGAGATCATTTGTAGGTATAACAGCTAGTCATTCTGACCCATATTTTCTCAGAACTCATTGGCATATTCTTCCAAAAGTAAACTATTGCAAACTTAGTTTTGTAATCATTGACTTTATATTCTGTTCATTCCCATAAAAAGTCATTAAATGGCAAATTAACTTTCAAAACTATCACATGCCAAGAGAATTTTGTTAAACTTTTCATTGTATAGATATTGTAACTATTTTTTAAAACTTTTTACAATTGTTGAAAAGTTGAAATGTAATGAATAGATTTGGGAATACAGAGTGAACTACTATCAGGATTCTTAAAGATTTGTAATCATATCAGCATGGGTGAAGTATGAAGATGTTCACAACCTTCCTCACACTTGGCATTTTTTTTATTCACGCTCAATAGCTTCACACACACACACACACACACACACACACACACACACACACATACATACACACAAGCAAATTGAAACAAGGTCCCCTTTTATCCCAGTAATTATGTACCAAGTTCAAATTTCAGTTCTTCATTTGGAGCAAAAAGGTTTATTAATTTTCGCTACTTTATATATATTCAACCCTACTAAATAGTATTTTAATGAAACGTTGCTAAGTAAGTATATTCCCATTTCATGATCCAATTCTTACTTTATTTACTTGTTTCTCATATAATTTACTTCGGTTAACCTTGATGAGGTGAGGCAAAATAAAGTAACATTTATTTTTTATTTCAAGCTTTATTCTGGAATCCATTCAATGATAGGTTTCTGAATAAATGTGAATTATATCATACACCTTTTCGAATGCAAAAATAAAATATTTTCATTTCGAAACAAATCTTCACACTCAATAAGAAGATTACAGATGTTAATTTACACCAATTATTTAGAAAAATATTTTACTTAGTTTTTTCAGCACATGATAAAAGATATGGAGAATACTGTACGTCAATACGAAACATGACAAATAAGAGATTGCACACATTCCCAAAAAACAGTTACTTGACAAAAATCACAGGAGGTACATCTAATTCAACTTACCATGTATTTGGAAAGTACATAGTATCACTTTCATACTGAGTATTGTTTACATTTTCTTAGAAAACAGAATCATTTAGGAACCGTGTAATAAAACACACGCCAATGAACGCGACATCCGCTGCCAAAACCCTGTTTTCTCTGGGCTATGTCATAATATAAAGTAAATAATACAACATGTCAGTCATTTCATTCTATTCATAAAATCACATCCAGCAGGTAGCTTAGGTATAATATCACCTGAATGTGAACTAGTGGTTTTGTTCTTCCGTTGATCACAAAATGTGTATGCATTTCACGGCAGTGACGATGCCTGAAAGTGAACCATGGTAATCGAAAACTTTCTTCGTGACGGAAGCTATGGTCTCAACGTGCACCGTGCTCACTCTGCCGTTTATTTGCTTTGGCGGTCGTTGTTGAGGGCTGCTGCTGCAGCTGCGGCCGGCGTCAGCGGAAGACCCCAACCTGTGGAAGGTCGTCGCCGTGCTGCCCCTCGACGCTGAGGCTTTGGGGACGGAGCCCTGCGGGAGGGCGCAGCGGATTCCTCGCGGCCGCCGCCCGCGGCACCGGGGAGAGTGCCCGAAGCAACTGCGTCGTCGTCCATCTCGATCTGCAGGCATATGATATCACTTTTTAATAGATGACGAAAATTAGAAGGCGTAATAGCTACACTGAACAAATGTAGACATGTATTCGAAATTTAAACAGGGGTAAGTGGCTCAGGACATCAATTGATGTCACTGCAGAGACTGACCGGTAGGATCTAGGTTCGAGTCCCGACGATGGCAAGATTTTCGACACTATATTGGATTTTCGGTTGGCTTCTCTGACGAATACCAGGCGACTGCCGAAGCAATACCCTAACAAACAGGCCACGGACCGGGCGCGATCTTTCTTTCCCCTTCCTTGTCGTATGCTCTTCCCTTGCAGACACATTTACATGCACTACACTACTACACATGCCGGGGGACCGGTCGGGAGCTTGGAGCTTGTCCCGGCTGGGGTGTGGGGCGGTGCCACGTTGATTGGGGAAAACCCATTAGCGGATAGGTAGGTCGGCGTCGGATCTCACCATCCAGAGGGGTAAACACGCACTATAATTAGGGGACTAACGAATTAGCTCGGAGTTGAATGGAATCACTATTCAATCAATCAAAATCGAAATTTTAAAAGATAAATATTATTCAAATTTTCTTTTTTTATAACATATGACTGGTCACATTCAAACATTCATTTTATTTATTACTTAAACTTCAAAGTAATTAGTTTGTTTTCAGACATTTTTAGCTTACCGCACAAAAGACAACCGTATTCGGGAAAAATTAAAAATTTGCTGGAGTTTAGAGAAACAACGTTGTTTTCTCTGATATTCGGGGAGTCCAGGGTACCCTGGGGCGCAGCAACGATAAGAGTGAGCTCTTCCGCTAGGCGCCACCGTTTTCCAAGTTTCCCTTGTTACAGAAACGGCAGCAATAATTACTACTTCTGAGTACGTAATAATTAAATTGTAATAATATACGGGTGGATAATTCGCCTCTGATTGGTTCGTATGGAACAAATTCTTGAACGCTAATAACTGAAATTTCATGAGTGGAATAGTGGCGCAAATTTTCAATGCAAGAAACTTCCCTCGACAAGATAAATTCTACACCATCACAAAACGATCATGTCAGAGAAATTCAACGACAATGAAGGCTATTCATCCGTAGTCCAAGCTCACTTACATAAGAAGCCTCATTCATTTTCAGATTCGGCCAGGGCCGGATTAACCCTTGCGGGGGTCCCGGAGCGGGCATTGAATGGGGGCCCTTATAACCATTCATTCCTTCATTGTTCAACCCTGATGTTTCTTAGGGCCGGAAAAATTTAAATATAATTTTCTAATCAGAGAGACATACCATTCTGTATTCACTAATTGTAAGATACATTGTTGAAGCGACTAATATGCCAATAAAATTAGGTCCAAAAAAGAGTTTGCGTCACAAAAGTTGGCGGAGTTATGAAAATTGTTTTAATATCTCAAGTAGGTTTCTGATATGAGTAATCTGAGTTCGCCCTAATGTTCGACTGGAGCTCCTGCAATTATGATAAAAAACACATTTTCGTACTTATTTTGTTGTTTGTTTGTTTTTTTTTTCAGAAATTTCTTTGAAACTTAACTTTTCACTGAAACGTATATTATTACAGAAAATGTTGAGTTTTGAATGTTGCATACATTGAGTGCAACATTTTGTTTTTGACCAAGTGATGTTGTTAAAACGCTATGTGCAAAAGCCATTTTTTTATACTTTTACTAAACACCCATTTCTTCGTAAAATCAACTAAATATTGCATATTTCTTAAACAAATGTTTTGATTTTAATTATTGTGGATTCATTACATTATTTATTTACTAACTTATTCATTTTAATATGGTTTGTGCCATTTTTGTTGTTAAATATGCGCTACTTTACGTGAATTTATGTTATTTAAATACACTGCATTTGTGCTATATTTTGAGTGGTATTAAAAAGGGTTGTGGTTCCAGTTACATTTGAGTTATTTACAACCCACATATGCCCGTGGTTGCTAATAATGGACCACGATTATGTGTCAGGTATTTCTTTTGTATAGATTGATATGGGAGACAAAAACTATTTATTCCATATTAGCAATATAAGTAGACTATGTCAAGCACTGGCATGGTGAAAGGGTCACGATTGTGTTTGATGAGTATCCTAAGACAAAAGAGAGAGTAAAATTAATTTATATATGAGGCTGCCTAGGGCCACCGAAAAATATGCACGATGCAAGTTTGATGAAACAAAGTCGGTAATCGTACAAAAGAATTGTATCCTTGGAATGAACAGGAAAAAACTCGTCATCTTTATGGATTTCACGACTTGAAGCTGACCACGTAAAGGAACAGCACGCTAATGATGAAACCGGAACCTTTTATTGTGACCAGTGCTGTTGAGGTTGTTCAGCACTGTGACTGTGCTTTTTGGGGTTGGTCATCAACCGTCTTGTGATTTTAACGGCATCAGCTCCAATGTTCTCCAACATTTTCCTACTAAATTCAGGCAAATACAAGGCAATGCTGTCTACAGTCTCTTATATTTCTAGTTTTTCCACGTATGTAAAGCCAACTTACTATATCCGCATGCATTCAATGTCTGCGATACTTCGTCGTTTTTCAGTAGAGTAAAACTGAAATTCCAGAAGGCATGGAAAATAAACAAAAACCCGCAGAAAGCAGCAGAGGTATTGCGCAAATTCAATGCTACTGCTGATGAAGTTGTTGAGGCGGGACAGAAGTGCATGGCAGCGCTCCATTCTGAGAATGAAATAGAGCCACTATACACTCTACGTTATGAAATTTTAGGATCATTTCAAAGAAACGCACTATTCAATCTCACTTCTTTGCCTCCATGAGAAGTAGCTGCTCAACAGCACTTCCTGAGGTCTTATTTGTACTTGCAAGCGTGGGAAAAGAACCCAGCGGACCTACTGCAAAGCAGCTGGCCTCTTGCCAATCTCACTATTGTCTACTCAAAATCTCGCCTCTTGCCAATTTCAACCATTCTAGAAGAAGCACCTGAGAAACCTCTGAACATATGCTGCTCATGTTTCCAAATTTCGCGTAACATGTGAATATCAATCCCGTCTTTCCAATTTACCTCTTAAGCGTCGTGCTGTAGTCCTAGAGCCTGTGTCTGTGCTATATTTCAACACGTTTCTTTCTAATCCCGGTGGCTAGAATTCAGGATATTATCAATTTTCTTCAAGACATCAGTTGATCTTTCTTGCCTATGGCTTTTTGGATATGAAAAAAATTGCACATGCATTTTTTTTTACAAATGCAAATTTCCTTATTTTTTTTTCCTGCGTCGAGAAGTTGGCATTTACCTGTGATCCTGGTGGTGTAAGGTGATTTAGTATTAAACCTAAGAAGTCGAGTTCGAATCCCAGAGCGAAAACAAATGTTGCTGTTTTAAAACACTTTTGCAGGTTCATGGTGTGTTATGATATTGCTTAGCCGTTACATATAATGTGAGGTAGGTGCTGTTGTAGTACCAATAATTCTCGTGAGTTGGTAAGGAAAAATATTTTTATTTTATTTAACGTCAAAAACAATTAAAACCTGTGTGTGACGTACTATGTGACTTTCAACGACATGTTGAGTCCCTGCCATGTCGATTTGCTGCATATCGCAAGGGCAAAACGAAATCCGACACTTTAGGAGATATCATATGACTTTTGCCACCTCACTGTATTTATGTTGCTAGAATACCAAAAATTACCCTTTAAAACTTCCTTTTTAAGATGTATTATTTTTGTGCACAATTCTGTGAATAAAAGGTTGTCTACTGCAAGTTTCATTAAAAGTGTAATGAAAGTAAACAGCGAGGGCTCTGTGAAATTCGGAATATACAGGCTGTTCCTTGACATCAGTTTGATGTCACACAAGTTCACACTCATACATATCCTCATCTGCTTTCCGACAAAATTGGTAACATATTTTTGCTATTTTTACTTTCTCGTTACCACTTACGCAGTAGAAAGAAAGTTATGTAATGCTGCGTAAAAAAAACGGCGAATTTTTGGCAGAAAAACTGTTACATGACCCTGGTGATGAAAAAGTGGATAAATCTAATTGCTAATTTTAGGGGGGAAAAATCCTCAAGCATATGATGTCAGAATCCACGTTTTCTAGGTCCTTGGTACCGAAAAATCGAATGACGGCGAAACGACTGTCTGTTCGTCCGTCTGTTAACATCGCTAGCGACTAAACTGTTCAGCCTATTTTCTCCAAAATTGAAAATTCCCAAACGATCTGGCTGATGACACGGCTACTGGAATTTAAAACCTATATTTTAATTTTCGAGGGTACTTTACATGAAGCCTCTGTGATATTTTCAAACATTAAAAGAATTGGCTTCATCGTTTTTGATTCAATTTTGTTGTTGGATAGTGTGACGTAAAGTTGCATAGTAAAGACGTTTAAGAGAATGGTGCAGATATCATTTTCGTTGAAGGCTTTTGTTTTCGAAAAATTGCAAATATTCACAAATTTTTCGGTGTTACCTACAACTACTATTAGGATGATTTAAATGTTTCCCCTAATGAAATTTGATCCTTAAAGGCTGATTTTGAAATAAGCTCACGTACAACTTTTCGAAATTTTGAGTTATTTTCGCGTAATTTTGCACGAAATTACGGGCGAGAAAGTACGTGCTGTTTCAGCACCACTTGTTTTTAATTGATGATTTCGGAACAATGTACTCATTCGTGAAAACTATCCCTAACCTTTAATAGTACGTACTGAGCTGACGGATAACTATTCACTATTTCTATATCCTTTAAAAAAATAGTTGCTATCATGCCCTGGAAGTTACTGAAAAAAATATGGAAGTGCCACACTTTCCACGACGCAAAACCGTCGTGTGCGTGGGGTTTGTGCAGCCTTGCCTACTGTGAAAGAATTTCCACCAAGGGAACAAGCGCTCCTATGGACACGAGCTCCAATTCAGCGAAACACGAAGTTAATGACATTGTTCACACCTTGACAAAATTCCGAAATGCCGCGCGGCGCAGCGGCTGTTGTTCCAGGCTCTAGTACTTTGACATTAAGAAACAGAAACCGGAGGTATGCCAAAATGGGTCCACGGCATGCAAATTTAGTTAAATCTGTTTGCCAATCTTTGATTATTTTTTATACAGACGCATTAATGTACGAGGGTTCTGTTGACTGCGTGTTTTAGACACCCTGGTTACATGTCACACTTACGCTTAGATCATAACCCATGCCTCTGTTTTATAATTTTATTAGTGGGCCCGGCAATGCTTCGCTATTGAAATGTATTACACATTACACATTAATGGCCACGTGATTGTTTATCACGTTTTACACTACGCTATGCAAAAATTCTAATAGATGAAAGACTTTCTCGTAAGTATGGTTTATATCCTGGTTTGGACATGGTTGTCAAGTATCCTA
Organism: Gryllus bimaculatus; assembly: GCA_017312745.1. Taxonomy (NCBI): domain Eukaryota; kingdom Metazoa; phylum Arthropoda; class Insecta; order Orthoptera; family Gryllidae; genus Gryllus; species Gryllus bimaculatus. The sequence continues at coordinate 11,335,844 of BOPP01000018.1, read as the reverse complement.
TTGCTAAAACCTTATCCCTTAAATGTGGGCATGCGTTCGCTATGACACTGTCTTGATTTACTTGTTCCGAGGTTCAAGTAATAATTCCGGCCGATATTTTACAATCGCAGAAGTAGAATACTGTGGCGTCGTTAACACGAGGGCCAGAACCGTTAGGTCGGTGAAAGTGCGCTGCGGGGGAGGAA
>BOPP01000018.1:11306616-11326858 GCA_017312745.1 Gryllus bimaculatus | reverse complement strand
TATATATATATATATATATTGTAAAATCGTATGTGCCATTCCTTATTAAATTAAAACTAGAATCTATGTACATTTTTGCAATGGGAGGTTTTCGACATCCTATTTAATATGATTAGTCACCCCGGCAAAAGTAACATTTTAATATTCAAGAAAAATGGGCTATTTGCTGTGGCTTATCTTGTTACTGCATCCCTTACTGCAACCCTTCAATTGCTTCCCAAGGATTTTTTTCAGTCGTAGGCAATTGCCCTTCCCTCTTGGATGGAGTGTAACTCGAATTATGCCTTGGATACTAACATACTGTCGTGGTCCTCACTCGGTAGGAGCAGAAGAACCTCCCAAGCTAAAGTCCAAATGGAATGTCAATATTGATAATTATTAGCTTGCATAATTGAGACTACGGGGGAAGTTAGGAAGTAAAGTACGTGCGATAACGACCATCTGACAAATATGACGCTCAATCCATGTTAAGTACTGCGCTTATCATGAATAACGGATATACAAATTATTCATGATAAGCGATGTGCATTACGTGATTAGATTACAACCTATTACATCATACTTTGGCTCAGATCCATTTTTCAGAAATGCCACTAACCTTTTCAAAATATATATTCAAATAAGTGGACTAAGTTGATTTCTAGAAATATATCTTCCAAAAGATTTTTCAAATTTGACCGACCTTTCGTATTCTTGACAAAACCATACGAAAAAACACAAAATTGGCTGAAAAGCAATATATTAGCTTGTATTTATTGTATCTAAAAAATACGTGAAAAATATTAACACTTGATCTTAGAGATCAATTTTCTTCATAATTACATAACATTTCATCGAAACCGCTTGAATATCTTTGTTAATGCATATTGTTAATATCACGTATGTAAGTGAAAATTCTAAATCACCTGATGAAGTTATATTCTTTGGAAACAAATTGTAATATTTTTTAACTTCTTTTTATTTAAGGTCGCATTAACTACTAGGTCATTAGCAACCACTATTGCGTGTAACGGTATGTTAGCTACGAGTATGACACGATATGATGATGATGATGATGATGATGATGATGATAGGAACGTGAAGGACGGACTACCATGTCCGAGGCGGAACTTGAACCCGCGACCATTAGGTCCGAGCTCGCTACGGCACTACTGCCTTGGCCAGATCTCGGCCATGCGGACCGGCACATCTTTAAGTTTATTCGTTTAAAAAGTTTCTAATAGATTTTGAAAAAATCATGACCAATTTCGTGCCTTTCCGCAATGATTGTCCGAAGGGCCAAAAATGTTTGACTTTCGCTGCCGTGGCGCACTTTAGATAGAAATCAAAATTGAAATCGGATTTTCAATGTTATTTGTATTTCTTTCTTGCACTGATCTCCTACTTTCATATCCATCTGTTTCTGTGTTGGCTTCGAACATACCCAATTGGCGGGAAGCGGTTGCAGAAAGGCGCGGGAGATGTGGCTTCTGAGGAAATTTAGATCTCAATTTTTCTACTCACTTGTCAGCGGACAACTCAATCCATTTTCTCCTAATATTAACAAAACTTATATCTGGTATCCATTTCTTCAGGAACTTTAAAATTACAGTCAAAAGATGTATACTTTAATTAAAAAATCAGTGTTGTGACAATACATCAAAAGTTATGAAAGTTACAATCTACAAAACGATCATCCCCATGATCTACAACTTGGTGCAAACCGCATTCCGACACCTCAAATCGGCTCGAAGATATTCGCTATGGTCAGATTAGGTGGTCCTTCTGTATAAACTGTATCCCAGATGAGACATCATCCATAACGGTCTTCTGCTCTTTGCAACATGGTGTGGGGAGGCAGACACATGATCTTATTTTTTTGGTCGCACCATCTACTTGATCTTCATCGTTCATGGTCCTTGACGTTTGCCTTGTAAAATGACGAATTGCAACCCTCTCTTCTCAAACTATCTCCACAGAAACGGAGGTGGATTTCATTCACATGGGAAAATAATTGTTCCTTCTAGTCCTAGTTGTTCTCTGATGAATGCGTCGGTTGATTTTCCGTGGGAAATCTGGGATGCCTGTAAGTTATCGACTTGCGTCTTTAGTAGTAACGGTACAGGTTTCAATTGTACAATAAGACAGCATGTAGCATGTAATTTAGTAACTGTGGGTGAAGTTTGCTCGTGTCAATTGCAACTCTCGACAGCAACACCGGAAAAAATGTTATAGCGCTGAGGTAGCATTATACATCCTTGAATTACTTTTACACATTAACAAAAGTCAAGAGATTGCTGTCAATTCTAATTCTTCCAACGTGTGTGTCGTAAAAACTCGAAAGATACGTTAAATATGAGGGAATAGCAAATTCCTTAAGCGCTTGCCACAACAGTCCCGCTAGAGGCTAGACACAATAAAAATACTGTTGATATTAATTAGAAAACTGATGGGACAGGGGTACTAAAGTCACCTTTTTTCAATTTGAGGTTTCGTGCTCAAAATCGATTCTCGACTTCCTTTACTTATGACTAATCTTCAGAGGTCTTAAAATTTCTGTTTTATTAAATCACTCACTGAATGTTTGTAACCTCAGTCAATTAAAAAAATTCTCTTAAATTCTCTGCGCTATTTTTGCATTATTTGCCACTAAAAAATCCATGAAGGACTATGAGTGCACAGTTTCTTTGCATGTCATTACAAATGTGTGAATATATTTGCCTGTTGTTCTGATGGAGCACATTGCAAATAAAAATATATTTTAAAAATTGCATTTGGGTTGAAAGGAACGATTATTAAAATCCGATTATCATAACAATACTCAAATCTTCTTTCCAATTCAATATTATGATTTGTAATTTATTATTGTTTATCGTTGATCTCTGGCTTTTCTTCATTTCCCCATGATGCAATTAACAATTACTCATTCCGTACGCGAGATAAGAATTTGCAGAGTTCCCAGGATAACATACGTCACAATTCGAGCCCTAACGTAACACTGAGGCGGGATTGACACTTGGCTTTGTTTACCGACCGTTACGCCTACCTTCGGCCTCGAGTCACCTCTGCGACGCGACTCTCCCCCTGGCAATGCCCCCGCCCCGCGATCGCACTGCGCGAGCACGTGTTGCACCGGGGCGCGCGCGCGGTGACGAGCAGTTGCCGCTGACGCAGTGCGGAACGCCACGTGCCGCGTCTTACGCCGTGGCTTTCGCGACGCCGCGTGCGCCGGCGACCTGTCAAGCACTGCCGCCAGGCGACACCTCGGCTTACGGCCGCCATAAGCACTCCGCACTTCACACGAGGGCCGCGCGAGATAGCGGCCTCGCCGATATAATCGGTGCATGTGTGGCGTTGATCTTGTGATAGCGCATGTGCCAGGCAATTAAGTCGCCCGGTGGGGCGGGCGCAACAGTCAGGGACGTGAATGTTTGTTACTCGTAAAGTAATTGTAACAGTATTCAATTCATGCACAATCTTACACAGTTGTGGGAAAGTGTACTGGTAAATGGAACAGTAAACAGGAGATACAAGAACAGTTGCGATTGCATCCATTACTTTGAACAATAAGTAAAAACTAGTACTAGAACATAATGTTGTACTTACTAGTACATAATGTTATAAAGACATCGTTCTTGAAATTAATGTATTTCAGAATTTTGAATTTCAAAGCGAAAATTGATTAAATGTTTAATTCTCGTGAAAAGATATTTTAATATAAGTGTCTTCCGATAAACAAAAATCTGAGCCGCAAGGATTCCATGGCGATTTATTAACACATTTCTCGAAACTCATAAATGATACAAAAAATTAAATACAGCTAATGGTGCTATATCACAGTTTTCGTATTATTTACAACGGATGACAATCTATGACAATTTCCTGCATCCCTGCCATTGCTTCATTAATTTTGAGCAACTAAAGCAAGATTGAAACTTTCTTTGCACATTATTGCCAATGGCGTGGGTTATGCTGCCATCAAAATTTAATCGAATCTGACGTCCCCTTAAACAATAAAATACATCACTGGTTTGTTATAAACTGTGGTGCTATTGGAACGAAATCTGGAGATAAAATTTACGAGTTTTCACGGTGCTTTCTCGCATACAATTTTTGTAATAGAGACCAATGTTAATTAACACTGCAGCGAAAAACGATTTTTTGGCAAAAAAAGTCGTATTGTAGATTCCTAATACCAAAAAGTTGGATATTTTTTTTATCCTCTGCTATGTAGAAAATTACTTTCTTTAACATGTTGTGTGGTAAGAACCCACGTTTTGCGGGTCGTTCGTAACATGGTGCTGCATCAGCACATAGTTTCTCGTATTATTTCTAAATTTTTAATTTTCGAACATTCAAAGTACACAACGGTGATGGCATCTTCGCCATTCTTTTAAGCGTTTCTTGTTCTATCCGTGGTAAAACATGAAAAATCTTTATAAACTTCATAAATTGCGTTAGTATTTCACGAAAAAACTACTCGTTTAAAAAATGTGTATCTTCTATTTAGTATTTTTTAAATGTTTAAAATTAGCAATTTTTGAAAACAGAAATTGCAAGAAATAATACTAGCCCCATTTTTGACCTCCCTTGATAGGCACGACAAAGAAATTTTGAAGAAAAAAAGTGGAGCTGTTTTTGAAAAAAGTATTTCCAAAAATTAAAAATTGTCTATATTTCACCCAAAATTATGCAAAAATACTAATATTTTCAAAAATTATGAAATTATGTCATTTCAAAATTTATTTTTAAAGAAAATATTTTATTTAGAAAAAAATACTTTTCCAATATTATCTTACTTGGAGGATAACGCTGAAAATTTTAAACTTGCAATTTTAGAAATCAGGGATTTCCACCAAAATGAGACCTACATCATTTTCTCAAGTATAATTTACGTTATCCGAAGACAAACATTAATTGACGCTACTTTTGAGAAAAAATTGAAAATGGTAGACTTCGTATAAAATACTCTCCAAAAAGAAAAATATGTTTCAAACCCAGAGGGCCTCGAGTTCTTTCAAATGAATCGGAAAATATCAATTTTGGAGAAAATTCCCGGAATGGTTTAGACACTAGCCTTGACCACAGACGAGGGACAGACGTTTTGCCTTCAATCGGTATTTAGATATCAAGGACCCACAAAACATGGATTCTACACAATGTGTTGGAGACAGTAATGTCGAGATTTATCCCATTTTTCGTTACCATGGTTTTCCGGGGCACGAATACAATAGTTTCCTTCTTAAGAAGTATGCACTGTCAGTCCGCCTATGCGTGTCTTTCTGTGTCTGTTTGCCTACCTAGGTTTCTGTATGTCTGTTCATATGTCTGTCTGCCTATGTGTCTGATTGCCTATGTGTCTGACTGCCTATGTGTCTGACTGCCTATGTGTCTGACTGCCTATGTGTCTGACTGCCTATGTGTCTGACTGTCTATGCGTCTGACTGTCTACGTGTCTGACTGACTATTTGTCTGACTGCCTATGTGTCTGACTGCCTGTGTCTGTCTGCCTATGTGTCTGTCTGCCTATGTGTATGTCTGCCTATGTATGTCTACTTTATGTTTGCGGTTACTACCACGTTGAAACACAAAGTTAATTCAACGAGTCTAGTCCAGCGCATTAACGAATAAGATTTCCTTTAAAATGTGAACATACATCTTTTGTTCATCACTGTATTAATTACATGCAGACTACGCACTCTTCATGATTTCAACCCCAGAATATCATGAAATCACTACGTTTCACTGAAGGTAGTACAAGATGTTGAGCGTCCACTTCCGTTTAGAGATTGTACTATTACATGTGTCTCCTTGGGAGACAAAAAATATTATTTATTTTTCACTAGGACGTTATAGCGTGTTGTTGCATTCGATACGGAGCGCGATATACACTGCATAACGTATCTGGATCGAGAGAATCGTGGCCACGAGTGAAATATTAAAATAGTTGATGGTGCTATATGTTCTCTTATGGAGGGAATTACGAAAGGGAATTATGGGAGGGATATACGAAAAGACAAACTGGGTCAAGGTAACATCTACTTAATTAGTAAATACGTGAATCTGAATCAATAAAATTAGGTAATAAATAAAATGATATATGTACCATGGTCGTTACCTGGTTCTAATGATCTCGGGCGACAAAAATCTTTTTGTTGTAGCTCCATCATTAGAATCCTTATAACGCCTTTGGTGCATAAATATTTTGCCTCTGTCTGAAAACATTACTGTATTTTAAAAGTCCAATCATTTATTTCGACACACTTTTTTAAAATTTAATGCTTGGGTTATGAGATTTGCTTTACTCACCTAGAACATTTTCTCGATGTGAATATCTTTTTTTCTACAAATATTGCGCACTGATTTTAGATGATACTTCAACCTCACGTTTTTTCCATTCCTCCCCCAATGTAACAGCACTAATTTTGGTGCTCTTCTTAATTTCTCAAATCACAAATCGTTTGCCTGCTTTACTAAACCCTTTTGGTCTCCCTGCTGGGGGACGATTTCTCTCTGTTTTATGAACACTAAACCTAACATTTATTGGTTTCACTATTAAACGAGGTCTATTTACAACTTCAGATATCCTTTGTAAATATCTTTACTTATTGTGAAATTTTGTATTTTTTTTTACATCATCACTTGTATTTGTGCAGTTGCTGTCCTCTTTTTCCTCCCACGAGTACTGGCAAGGTTTACCTGAAGATTATCATAGGCAATACTAGGTGTGCTTTGGAAATGGTCGACAAATCCCGACTCGCGAAGCGAGGAGGGGATTTACCTGAGAATTTCCAAAGCACGAGTGGTACTTAATAGAACAATTCAACGAACGAAATTACATTCAACTGAGTTCCAAAATGCACCAAATATTGGAAATAACTGAAAAAATATTAAAATCAAAGATATTATGTAATAGTTTATTGTACATCAACACAGCGAGCGATACCCACCGCCTCCTAAGATAGACGAGTCGCAGCTTATTATCGGTCGGTAAGGAGGGCCGGTAAGAAAAGGCTTATATAAAAAGCGGTAAATGTTCTGAGATACTCCGCTCTGAGTGGGGCATTGTATATGTATAGTAAAACACTACTGGTTTTAATTCCATGAGTGAAATAGTCAGTGTTATACGAAGTCTGATGAATCATAGAATGTGGGTAAATTCATTATTAACTACTTCACTTCGCTTTATTACTTTGTCTCTACGATCATTTTCTACACCTTATCTGCACCTCTCCTGTAGCAATATGATTTAGTTTTAGATGATACATACCTTTTTTGTCATCTACTAAGCATGAAATTTAATATTCATGTGTATTTTATGCTTAACACATTCATTACATCCCGTGTTTAGCACTAACGGGCATTTAGCTTTAAATGTAACTTAACTTTTTGCTTTAACTATACGTAACAATGGGGGCTGGAACCTGGTGCTATAAGAAATTCAGGGCGAAGCTTGAACAATGGGAAAAAATGGGAAGCTGATAAAAGACACGTTAGCAACGACGTTCCGAATTCCAGGTCAGAGTCGATGCGAAGTTGTTAATTCCTTTTGTATCAGAGATACATTGAGGCCTCTGTGAAGTTCCAGCATCTATGAGGGCACTCTGATCTAATTTACACACCATTCTAAAGAATGACATCGATTAACAAGAGCAGAAGGAAATTACAATCTTCGAAATGATGTGAAAGCATCGCTAAGGGCAGGGTCTGTGCCTGCTAATCGCCGCTAATACAGCATTGCATGTTAACAACACAGCAGAAAAGTGTTCTTATAGAAACGTCTCATTTCATTGACTGGCCGGGTCAGTGACGACTTCGCTCGGTGAGAGTTAATTTTCTACCTCGCAGCACCGCCGCATGGTGTGAATGTACTTGAGTTCAGTGTATAACAGCGCTGCACGCCACGATATGTCCTCTTTCTCTGCGTTTTTGTGTCTGCTTGTACACTTCTCCCCTTCCCATGTGACCGTGATCGTCCAGAAGACTTCCATGTGTACTAACATGCATTCAAATTTACGTCGGTATAATATTATCTAAATATTATCCCTTTTCAAGTAAGAGGTCCGATGGAAATGATCCGTAGATGTTGCATGTTTTCAAGGAAGGGACGAGAGAAAAAAACTTTTTATTTCTTCTGAATGCTACCTCCTAATAAAATATTTACCTCGATAGGGGGAACTGTGTATTTCTTTTGTTGATAGGTATGAGGAAATTACCTTTGATCGAGTTTTAAACAACGCATTCGTAATCAATACGAAAACTAAATCGATTTGAGGAGGAACTGACACATTTCTTCCTTTTGTGTGCTAATCAATCATATCTCACAGTGGCCTGAATAGCCCTTGTGGCCAGAGAACAAACCTTTTTTTTTGTTCTCCAGTGAAAGGGAGAATCCTCTCCTCCCTTGCAGCTTAAACAGCAGGCGCCTCTTGGAACTAAATCAACACGTCCCAGGACGTAGGCAGTCTCACACGACAGAAAGGGAGCGAAGGTAAGGACTAGTCGGGACCTGATCAGAGCAAATGGTGCACGGCGCAGTCTCACAACGTGGGCTCGCGGAAGCCTGTGTCCACGGGTAAATCGAACCGATTGATCTTTGTCTCTCATCCCTACGGAAGTTGACGCATGTGGTCTAATTTGTGGTAGGTTTCATCTGAAGTGGTTTAAGCAAATGACGTTTTTGTCTTTCCTCTTAATTAAGAAACGTGCTCGAGTCGTCACTACGTCATAGAATTTGGTAATGTTCTGTTGTGAGTTCGCGAACGCTGCCACTGCAATCACGTGCTTAAGGTCAAGCGCAGTTTTGGATGACCCAATTTAGACAACGCACATTTGGCAGAAAATAATAACTTTGTATCAACTTTGCAATGGAAAGGGAAATGGATTTATTGGTGTTTCTATCGTGATCCTTTATCAGTTCTCGATTTTTTTCTGATTTTCATGGAATCACCCAGTATAATTGAAGTTCGCAACAGAAGTTAACAAGATCGGGAATTACTAATTTCAAATCTCGAAAGTTTGGTGAACTTTTTCGACACTTGCTATATATCCCAGCTCAAGCCACTCTCTGCCTGGGAACGAAACTTCTAGCGACCGTGTTCTGAGCGACCGCTTCCGTGGCCTCTTTCCATTTAACTGAAGGGGAGTCAGAGCAGTACCTTAATAAACCGGCCACGGACCTCGCACGGCCACACCCTCCCTTCCCCACGTCCATCATCAAAGACCAGCCGTACTCTGATTCCCCATAATCTAAAAAGACTCCGGGTGTCAGGGAGAAAATTGATCGCGCTTACATACCCGGTTAGATTGATACACCTTTAAACCCGGTTAGATTGATACCAATACAGAAAAATAATTCATATATTTCTACCAAGGACACAATACAGGTGTTGCTGCTACCTCTTTAACAGCCATCTTTTCAAATTGAACATACAAGGAATCCAAATCAAAAAAATTGGAAAAGAAAACTTTCCAACATGCATTCTTAAACTATAATCAGTCTGAGCTGCGTTAGGGAAGACTGTCTTGGATGACACAATGATGTCAATGAACTCATGATGTCAATTCGTTTTTTTCATTCCAACCCGGTGTCATTAGCATAATTGCTAAACTGCGCTCCGTTAAGTCGCGGAAGTTAAGCAACTCGGGACACCAAGGATTCCTGGAGTGACCGTCTGGGAAACTCGGTTAGTACCGGCTCCGAAACCCTGGCCGAAGGGATAAATGGCACTGACTGTCTGCGACGTTACGAGTCAAAGTACAAAACTTAATGAAGGATTACTCCGGTTATATAAACGCTCATTGCCCAAAAGGGCTAAGAGACGTGCTGCGAAAAAGACAACTTTTTTTACGGGAAAAATTTCCGATCTGCAGCCCCCTGCCAGTTCCAGTAGAACGTGGACGTGTGGCCGAAGCATGGCACTGAGCTGAGGCGTCATTGGACGAAGAACAACGGTGCGGCAGCGCGCTCACCTGATGGCCATGCGCAGGATCTCGTTCTTGCTGAGCTTCTTGTCCGGCGGGTGCGTGGGCACGAGCTTGCGCAGCTCGGCGAACGCCCCGCTCACGTTCTGCTGACGCCAGCGCTCGCGGCTGTTGGTGAACATCTTGCGCACGAGTAGGCGCGGGGGCCCCGCGGTGGCCCGCGGCCGCCGCCCCCAGGCCGGCCGCCGCCGCTGCGCCTCAGCAGCGCTCCGCCGCCTGCGCCCTGCGCCGCCGCCCCGCCCCGCGCGTCGCCCGGCCGTCCGCCGCGCCAGCGCGCCGACGCGCCGCCCCGCCGCCGCACGCCGCCTCCTCGTCGTCCGTGTCCGGCAGCGACAAGTCGTCCGACATCAGGTCGTCCTGGCGCAGAACGACTGCTCTAAGAGCACGCTCGCAACGGACAGAAATAGTTCATTCTTCTTGTTGTTAATGCCACATACCTGTTATATCGTATGCACATCTTTAAAAAAAATGTTTATTAATTTAGTTATTTAGCACATGCTTCAAATATAAATAATTGTAAAAAATTGTCATTACTATCTGCTAAAGGTAGTCTAATGACCGTCTGATGTTACTGCAGGTGGTTACCACAATTAATTAACGATATTGTTTTTTCTAACCATGTGATTTTTTTATACGAGCAATTGTTAGATACAAAAATAACAACTGGTGAATTGATGTGGCAATATCTTCACAATTGATTCACAAATGTCTAGAAATACAAATTAACAATTTTTAAAAAGTCTCTTCCTCTAATAAGGATCTTCAAATGGATACAAAAATTCAAGTACAAGAACAAGAGCATGTGAGAGCTTATCTTTAGTTAAAGAAAATAATGTAGCTCATTTATTACACATTTCGAAGTATTTCAATTGGTTTAGTAAAAAATTACAATGGCGAAAAAGTTATGCTACAAAATGCAATGCCAGCCATATTTCTGATGGTGATGTCTATGTCTTAGAATATAATTAATGATTTGCAAACTAGCTAATGATGTGTAACAATAAAATCTCATTATTATTCCTTAATCATTAAAGTGATCTTTATTCATTACTGTCGTAGAAGACAAGCCAGGGAACTGGGCTTAAATAATATATTTCCATGGTCCCGGCTCTTCAAACTATAACTCCAGACATGAATAACTTAAAACGAAGTTTTAGAAAATCCAACAAGAAAAGTTGTCTAGGCTATCCGGAATGAGCCGTGTCACTGTCAAGGAGCCACCATGACAGTGACGCCGCTCGTCCCGGATAGCCTAGACAATATAAACTCCGACCGCAGAAGCCTACGCAATCCAACAAGAAAAGCCTTTTTCTATTAAAGAGGATTTTTAAAATAAAACTGATTCATACTAATGAGAGAAATAAAAGATATGAACGAACCTATTTTGCGTTTCCCTATTTCACAATTGAGATATTATTTTATGTTCCAGGGGCAGTTCACAACCATGGTTCCCTGGCATGTGTGGTAGGTTTCGCATGTGTGTGTGTGTGTGTGTTTGTGTGCGTGTGTGTGTGTGTGAGAGAGAGAGAGAGGGAGAGAGAGAGGGAGAGAAAAAGAGAGAGAGGGGGTGAGTGGGAGAGAGAATGGGAGAAAGAATGGAAAGGAAAGATTGCTCGCGGGTCATGTTTTAAGATACTGCTCCGTAATATTGATCGGAGAAATCATGGAAAACTAGTAATTATGTCAGCTGGTTGATAGCGACGATGAAGAAGAAGGAATAGAAGAAGAAGAAGAAGAAGAAGAAGAAGAAGAAGAAGAAAAGAAGCCACACGTAAAAAGATAATTGAAATATCTCACAATTACCTTGACGAATGTTTAAAAATTATCATTATTTTCCTTTTGTTATCTATCGTAAGAGAATCGCGGTCAGTTGAAATAACGAGTAATCGCAATGCAAGAAAATTTTCAATTAAAAACCAACATTTGACTGAGGAATTCGCATTTGTTACCAATTTTTAAATTCTCGAAATAAAATGACAGAAACCAAACGTTTATTATATAAGTATGAGACACTAATTAAAAACTTTCAGCCTTCAATATATTTTTCAACTCATTTACAAATTGGTAAAAAGAAATATATATTTTATATTAAAAGAAGTTATAATAATATAATATTAATTAAATTATGGAAGTTCCATTTAAAGGGGTACTAAACCATAATATCCTAATATTGTAGAAACCTTGATTCAAAAATATGCTGCGTTGTCGACAATTTATAGAGGTAAAGTGGTAATATGATCCATGTATATAATATGAGCCCCCTTAGTTCATACATCGCAAATATTCTAGCAGGAACGATTTTTACTATTTGTTTAGTGACTCCTTTTGCCATCATAGCTCTATGATTCAATTGTAAATGAGAGCTGATGTGTAACAGAGGTGTTCGAGTTTTCTCAGTTCCAGAAACTTAGGTACAAAAAAGGTAACTCTTTGACTTTTAATTACAGTTTGAGTTCGCTTAGATCTATTGTCATTCCTAATTAATGAAATACAATATGTTTTCAACATTGTTTTTATGCTTGCAACATGTAATTCCGATCGTAACAAAGACCGGTTTTGGTTGGCAGAATTTTAATATGGCCATTGTTGTAAAATGAGCCCCGAATTATGATGAATACATGAGCACCCCACTTTAAGGGACTTGTATCACATTACAACTTGCGTTTGTATTATTTTTTTTTAGATACCACAAAAGGTTCTAAGCGTAAAACAAAAAGGGAAAATTGGAATACTGAAGACATGGTAAAGGCAACGAAATTAAGAGCAAGGAAATGGATTTAAAAAAAGACTTTCATATTTCTCGTACCAAGACCTACTCTTCAAAGGCTTTTTTCAAGTTGACAAACCTTTGAAAGGAGCAGTTTTAACTAATTAAGCAAGTAAACCTGTATTGGGGATGAGCTGCAAATAGAATCGAGTATTTGCTTGTCATGGAAAGTAAATTCTACGATCTCACCAGAAAAGATATTCGCAGGGTAGCGTACCAACTTAGTGAATCAAAGGAAACGAATCTCCTATTGACAGAAGATCCATTAGCGGGGAAGGTATTGCTTGGACGGCAATAATCGCCACAAGCATGTTATAGCTTCAAAGGGACGGCTTGCCACATCATCTCCATTAAAGGAGACTCTTATGGTGGCTGGAAAAGAACATTTGCCTGCAGATTCAAAAAAAAACGTAAAAATTGAATGGCGAAAAGCACAAAACAGACTGGAAGAAAATCAAAATCACACATGAGAATTGTTTGAAACGGAAACTTCTTGAACGTAAAGAATTAGACTACTCTATCAATTCAGAAGTCTCTATTTTGGAAGCACTAGTAGGGATTGAAAGTCCCCGTGATGGCCAAATGCCTTGTTTGTTTGGCGGTAGACCATTTTCAGCCGGCCACCGTGTAGAACTGTGGGGCAACGGGATTGAGCGAAATGTGAGCTCACTATGACTTTGCTGGGGCAGAAAAGAACATGTAGATTTGCGATACTTGTAAATGATTTATATATTAATTTTTTTAATTAAATACCTTTTACAAATGTAAATATGTAATTAGTTTCTATAAACCCATGTGTTAATTAATATATTAAGGAAGTTCATAATACCAGCGTATAACTTTTTGCAAATATGACTTCTTTTCAATTATTGATTTTTTACCCACTTTCTACACAGTTAAGAAGCTTCATATTTTGTATATAGCTTATTCAAATGATGATTATGTAATCATTTTTTAAATACATTTAAAATAGTTTTTAAGAGTATAAATAAAATTAGGGGGCTCATGTAACCATCTTCTCCTCTACATATTTAGATCGCTAGGGCGGTGATCATCAAATGATATCCTTCGTTTTTAGTGCACTCTGGAATTAATGATTTTTTTAAAAAATCATTATTTTATTTGTATTCCTTCGCTTAATTTTACTACAATTTTTACGAATATCTTTCATATATGTTTATTACATTTTCAGAATGGTGATCGATGAACTTTCCGCATATCGCTCCCCACAGTCTTCACGCGATTCCAAATATGAACGATGTTTGTGTATTGAAGAATTTCCGCATTCTTAAAATTATAATCTGGAGAAATTTAATACGAGTTCAATAATACATGCCTGTTCATGCTTTTATTTGTTTTATTTTGAGCGTAACATAACTACTGTATCAGAGAAGTGACAGAGCTGATACAAGCTATTTTTGGCATATTTGAAAGATATTTACTTAGCTCGACTAGCCATGCTAATGACAAGAGCTTGTGACCATTGTCAATGCTAACTTCATCTTATGTTGCAATTATGAACTTTATTTTTCCCAATGTTTCATATTACGTCTTAAAGTACCAGGATATGATTCATCGGCAAAATTTATCTAACTGATTGTATTCCTTTCTGAATTGTAGTTTATAATGTGCTTCAGGATATATACACACATATAGAGAGTGAATAAGCCCTTAATATTCTATTTAATATTATTCCCACTCTATATTATAACGATATTGTTATACTGGCTCCAACATAACAAACTGTTTGCGTCAACTTTATTTCATGGAAATGACTTTTGAATCATTAAAAACAAAGCGTTATAAACATTTAGAAGCAGCAAAAGACTTTTACTGCATATTTTATGTTTATTTACTCTTTCAAATACCAATAAATTCAAGATTTCATCACTACTTACATAGAGAAATGCATATGAAGTCGGAAAGGCACGAGCATACCGAACTACAGAAGTTACTTTCACGGCTGTTAAATAGTGACTGATCATGTTTCAGCATCATAAAAATGAATAACTGTAGTCATGGGAACTCAACTGAAATTGTTTTTTTCTGTTTTACCATGGGGAGGCATGTGATAAGAACTGCATTCTTCTCTGTGAACTTTCTGACCTTTTCGTCTGGGTACTCCAAGAGCTTTTTCTGGAATGAAGTTCTTAGTTCTAAGAACGTCTGTATTTGGCAGAGCGCTGAAGGAAGAAAACGGACATTTAATGACGATTGGTCCCTAGTTGAAGATAAGATTATAAAGCACGTTTCTCAGCATCAAGGCGAAGCAGCAGCAATCTTAACTAACAATAAAATTCGAAGGGAATACTTTTAACCTGTTTCCAACATTTTTCCAGTAAAAAAATCAAATGACTCAGCACAAAAGAACTTCCAAACCAAGCAGTAGATGTCGAAATTACTTTACTTTTTAAATTCATATTTACTAACATTAAACAAAAACATGTTTAATGAAACAAAACATGTTTTCGCAATACTAATGTTTTTCAGTCGACATTAACTTCTTTGTATCTAGTCGTCCGTTCCGCTGTTTCCTCTACCCGGCTCATTACACTAATCTCATCCTCATTCATCTACACTGCGTATGATTCTTTATTCTACAAGGCGTCTAATAAAGATCTGTGCAGACCCCTTCGAAAAATTGCAGACCGATTGTGGGCACTCTTCAAAGCAAAATAACGCAACTGCATGTAAAACAACCAGTGACAAACTTAAATTGTATTACGTATTTCAGTAGGAGAGATCGTTTATGTGGAATTAAACGCAAAGAACAGATCTCCGAAGAAAATTTTGCTCTGTTAATGGTACTCGTAATGATTGGCGCAGCCTACGAGCAGAGGTCCCCGAGTACCTAGATGTAGTGTTATGCAAGAAACCTCTCTATGAAAAGTAGCTTCCAAACCAAAGACGAAGTATAATAATAATAATAATAATAAGAAGAAGAAGAAGAAGAAGAAGAAGAAGAAGAAGAAGAAGAAATAGAAGAAGAAGAGGAAAATGCACCCGGATGATTGTAGGCCCGATTGTAATGTTTAATGCCTTCTTAACAATAAATTGGAAACAATGGAAGAATATAAAAATGACATTGCCTATTATGTCACCCAAAAAATAAGTGCATCTAACTTGCAACATAAAAATTGCATTAAGTCCTTCAGTTCGCTCTGTTCTTCGGAACTGGTAAAAAATTTCTCGTACAAGTTTACGACTTTCAATATTTACTGAAGTATGCGATTGGGTCCGCCTGCGGTGATCATACAATGGTACGTATGAAACAAACAAACTCAATAATATTCCTCAGCTTCAAGAACTGAATGTTTGCCTTCCCATAATGATGTCCATCTTGGCATCCCTCAAGATGAAAATATTCAACAAATTCTGAAACATTTCTGAAGCTAAAACGTTCAGTAATATTTATTAACATTGTTGGTGAGTGAGTATTTCAGTGTTTCTGGGAGAGTCTACTACTTTGGTTATTAGCTCCGCAAGTTTAGGGTGTTCCTACCCTGCTGGAACGTTAGATCCCGCCTTAACCTACTCGTCAGCTTACGCGGTTTTTTAACTCCACGCATCTCCACCTAGCGTATCACCTACCCAGTCAAGATCAGCTCTAACCCACTGCTCTCCCATCACACGTGATAGTGTGTGTATGTGTGTGATGTGTGTGAGTGTGTCTGTAAGGGGAGACGTGGCGACAAAAATGAGACAGGAAACATCAGTTGCGGCCGTAGTCCGCTTCTTAAGATACTCCATCGAATTCAGTCGCTGCCTGGGGAGAATTCTAGCGCCCGGTTGGGAGATACCGGGTTGGGAATATCCCAGCAAGTCGACAGTAGGTCGGCGCCGGATCTCGCCTTCCAACGGAGGGCGATCATCGCCCCCCTTACACGATAAAACATGCACTACGCTTATGGGTCTAAATATATTAACGGTTGATGCGTCCTAAATAACCAATCAATCAATAAAGTATTCCTCCAACATTCCCTCGGAATTGATCAGAGAAACCACGCAAAACTACATATCGCAGAAAACGTGCGCTAAAATTCACCTCCAGACTGCGTGCGGTTGAGTTCGATGTACCCCTTTATAGCTAATACCGAAAATCCAGCACCGATGGGACTCGAACCCAAGTCAGAGTTGCTGCATCGGTAGCCGACGTTGACGGTGAGTCATCTGAGCCGATCAAAATTGTTGGTCGGTATAAGCGAAGATTTTTTTGACGAGATGTATGGGGGACGAGGTATTTATCGACTTCGATAATTTTTCTCCTGTATATTATGTATCATGTTGCAATAATGAAATTTTTAATTGTTGTTTTGCATTAATGTAAGTAGATACCATTGTCAAAAATAAAAGTATAAGTATCTTTCAAGCAACTATGTAAGAAAATAATGCACAGAATTATTTCAACTTAAGCTCTAAATATAAAGCATAAAGTTGAAAATTAGTTGTCTGAATATATGATATTGGACTTAGATAATAATTTACGTGTACCCTTCATTTATTTAGACAATGTGAATGATTAAAGTAGTACAGCCCTGCTCTCTTTAATATCGATCAGTGTCCAATTTGCATAAATGTCTCAAATTATTTTTGGACGTAGTGACACAGGTTGCTTTTAACATAATATAAGAGATTCCGCAGTGAAACTCTTTGCATGCTCATTAATATACTTCCAGTATAATGTTCTACTAGACTGTAGCTTCATATAAGCAATGATATCATTCTAAAGACAACGATATGTGCACTGCATAAGAATTTAAAAAGGACAACTAGTAATCTGTCACAAATTTGTTTAAGTGAAAACTATTGGCCAAAGGCAGCAAAAATGCTACTAAACAAAACCACAAAATTTTGGTTCACAAAATACAGCACACTCACTGCTAAAGAAGAACAATCTATCTGAGTGTAGTTCTTCACCAGCATTGCCACTCTCTCTACAGCGATATTGGCCAGGAGGGCCTTGAGTCCCGATGGTGGCGTATTTTCGGCACTAGTTAGACAGCTAGGTGCAATGCAACCGCTGTTCGGAGGAAAATTCTAGCGGCCGACTGTTCTGACCGGCAGTTTTCTGTTGTTTCTACGATCAATACCTGGCCAATGCCTAGGCAGTACCCTAAAAACGGACCAATGAACAGCGCGTAATCTTTCCTTCCCCTCTCTTCTCATATCATTTCCCCTCGCTTAAACACACGATTGCATGCACTACGCTACCACATATGTCGGAAGCGTAGAGCCTGTTTCGGGTGGGGGAGATACCCGGAAAGTAATTCCCTGGGGAGACAACGAGTATAAAATCGTTCATTACACTAACGGAACTAAAGACCATAGCAGTTCATGTGTCCGGTCAATCAATCAATCAATCAATCAATCAGTGTGAAGAACAAATAAAATACTCTGGTATGACACTAAAATAATTAAATATTTTAAGACTAACAGTTTTATGTACAGTTCAAAATTTCATTACATACTAAGGATATTTAAATCTGTTCCACAACGCAACACGGGAATAGAAAATGGCAGACGACCTCATTTTTGGAGCCTTGCTATCGCATGAAGTCAGCTGTGACGTAAGCACTGACTCACTGAGTATGAGAATTCACTTGCTACGGATAATATGAAAATAGGCAAAATAACACAATCAAATATTTTCCTTATTAGTCAAAATGGAATATGATTCATTGGTTTCATGTTTTCCGATATTCTGGGTATCTAATGAAACATAAATTCCTCCGACAAGTCCGGAGGCTGCATAGTTTTCTTTCAATTTCTGCGTACATTGGAAATTAGTAATATAGATGTTGGACTAGCAACGATTTAATCTGCTTCCTAGCCATTCATAGTAATTTTAAAGCAATTAAATTAATGCAATTAATTATCTGTATTGCTTACAAACTATTTTCTCTTTAAAACAAAGGGTTTCAATAGTTTTTTCGAATATTCCATCGCAATAATATCAAGGTTTTATTTAAAATTTCTACAAGTCGATTTTAAATACGTTCCGCTGAAACATAGAGCGAGTACTGTTAATCCTTTGACTTTTCGACGTCTTAATTTGAAATGAGAAAATCCTAACTGTAGAGAACTTGAAGTTTTGTTACTCGGGGATTTTTAAGAATATAATCCCTGGATTATGAGATTAAGGAAAGAAGACGAATTGTAAGTCCGCGTAGACAAGACGAGGGGTTGAGAAATGCGAGCGAGGACGAGGAGATGCAGAAACTGGAAAGACCAAGGTGGGTGCAATAGAGAGTTCACGAAATAGAAATAAAGAAGAAACAAGGGTAGATGGAGGGATGAGATAACAGCGTCGAAATGACTGAAAATACATACGGTAGCGTCGAGATAAGATTGGAAGTATGGGTCAGGGCAAGCGATGACGGGCTGAAAGTTAGACATGAATTCGTTTCTATTTTCTAAGCTCTCAGACACATAACTAGAGTTAAGAACTTTGACATTGATTAATGAGTCGGAAGAAAATTATGTCAGTGTTTTCAAATTGTTTCAAAATGAAGTTGAAGAAGGGCTATACATATAAACTCAATACATGGATCTTACACAGGATTGACTGCGCTAATCTACGTTTGAGATGTTTGTTGGTCAGGAGTTTAATTAGAATTCCAATCAGGTGAGGTTCGATGGACCTTTCCTCTAAAGTGTAAGAACATCACTTGAGATATAAATTTACATTTATAACATTTTACGCACACACACACACACACAAACATATAATTCTAAAGTCCTTTAAAAATAAAATGCAATGGTATAAATATTGGTCATATTCGAAAAGTAATTTTTGCAAAAACAGTGCAATTAGGACTTGGTAAATGCTATGGCCCAGCGCGCAAGGACAGCTGACCTTGCACGCTGCATACGAATGTGCATCGCGATCGAGTGAAACAGAGCACATGACCTGAAAATACTGAATTTCTTGCGCTCTGCCATTTTTCAAAACGTTTAATGCTATTTTGAATTCTGGTATACTCTTTATTTTTCAAATTTCCATCTTTTTTTGTTCGTTAAGAATACCATCATTAATGTTCTTTTCTGTTTCGAATGATTTCAACTTGCAACTTTGCAATAGTATTGTTACAAAAGATTAAATAAAAGGAAATATTTGTACTGTGATTTCTCTTTAGTGTGAACGCGTTTTTTATCCCTGGAATACGCTCCCCAATTGTAAATTCCATAAACGTATTTAGATGTGCATCTCGACTGAAATCAATGTGATTTCGAACACCCATCTTTCTTTGCGTAAGTACAATTTGTGATAATCCAAAAATGAGGTCATGAGCAATACAAATGAAACCATAGTAAGTCCGTAATGGGCAAATTTTCTCGGTTTCCAACAAGATGCGTCGACACACGTGCTATAAGATGTCAGCAAGGTTAGCTGTCCTTGCACGCAGCGCCATGGCGTTTACCAAGTCCCAATAGCACTGTTTTTACAAAACATGCTTTTCGAATATTAACAATATTTATATCATTGTATTTAAGAACTTTAGAATTATATAT
>BOPP01000018.1:11268954-11304816 GCA_017312745.1 Gryllus bimaculatus | reverse complement strand
GATTTGGCCTGCTCCCAGTCCTGCTCCCAGCACTCCCAGCAGCCCTACCCCCAGCCCTGCACCCAGCCCTCTTCCCCAGCCCTGCCTCCAGCCCTGCCCCCAGTCTTGTCCCCAGCCAAGTCCTGTCCCCGGCTCTGCCCTCAAGCATGTGATCACATTAAACTCCGTCGTTTTGGTCCGCGCTCGACCGTCCAGTTTTCCATCTGCTAGAGGCTACAAATGTTGCCAATTAATTTCTTCTTATTCTATGTTTCTCTGACAATTTGCGTATATATCAAGGAAAATTATGCCTCTTGGATTGAAACGTTTTATCTATCAAGGATAAGTAGCAAGACAATTTTGTAACGGCATTAGATTATAAATATGTTAAATTCACCATTCCATAGAGTAGCAGTATTGCATAGAGCGCATGTTCAGGTTCAGTCACTCTGATACTCTTTCTGATGTCTCAAGGAGTAACCCGCATTTCTTTGCATTTTGATCTAAATAGTTAAATGTTTTAGGTATACTGCTCCGGACAATTTTTGAAAGGTTGTCTTTTCATTTCTGTTTGTAGCCTCTAATTGTCATAATCAAAATATGCTAAATGATTTGACATAATTTTATTCTGCGAACTATTCTTCTCTAAAAAATTGGCAGCATAATTTATGCCGTTTCCCATGTGTTAATAATCACTCGCGGATCCACGGGGAGCGAAACGCGGGAAATACCCCCTAAAACATTTTAGTAACTATTAATTTTAACTTGTCACGAAATTTTCAAGCAAAATATTTTCGGACAATCATTGAAACGAATAACATCGTATCGCAGCAGGAGCTGAGTGTCTGCGACATTTTACAAAATCTGTAAAATGTCTCATTCGACCAAAACATTTTGAATTACTCCTCCTATAATTTGTCTCCGGATCCGCCGTTGTAATAATGAATGACATAATAAAATTTTATCAAATAAAAACTTACGCAGAATCAGGATGAAATTTTCATAATTTACAAAATGATTATTTGAATCTTACTTTTGGTCACAACACAATATATGCCTTCCCTTCAACGTCGCAGTAAAATACATAATTTTTAGGAAATAATTCTACTAGCAACATCACGTTTTATTATTAACCTCTCTACTTCAACAACTTAATATATCCCTACGTTTCATTTCATTAGGCGTTCTAGCATTAAACGCCTTTTTAAAAACTTTGAGGCATTTCAGTGATAAATTATACACTTGAATATTATTTAGAAAACAACTTTGTGGATTTCCAATATAATGAATGTGTAGGGTAGGAAATAATCTTCCACCATTTATTAAATAATATATTAACTTGAAATACTAACTAGACATGACTTACATATTATTTTCCCATCCTAAGTGGTTTAGATCTTAAAAAGAAATAAATGTAAATTTACGCAAGACTCCAGAGAATAAAAAAAATACAATTTTTTTTAAGTTAAAGAAAACATGAAAAATATAAAATACAGAAGTTCCTTTCCTAAGTAACCTTTAATTACATATTTAAAAATATACTCCTAAACCTGTTGAAAACTGAGTTTGTAGTCGATCGCCATCTGGCAAACTGTGAAGAAATTGATGAAAGTTCTCTCTCTAAGGGTTCAGCCTTCAGTTTAGCTTCTAAGCCAAGAGAAGGCCAAAATTGTGCTAATTTTTCTCTATTTATTCATTAAGGCAATCCTAGGAGATACTTTTTAAATACTTTTTTAGAGGTCCTAAAACATTTAATGATTTATAAAATAGCTAGTGTCTTCCTTTAACTTCAATTTTAATAATAGCAAAACAAATATTTACCTTCATGAAACCAATCCTTTCAAATCACACCTTTAAATAGGATCATGTAGTACTACAATTTTTCACAAATATATGTATTTTCTGTAATTTTGCGTAAAAAATCAGCAAATTTGAAAACAAGATGTCCTTAAAATATAAATATAATTATTGGATGACTTTTGTTCACAAATAGAGCAAAGTACATGATGACCATCTGTTAAAAAATGTCGGTTAAAGAAGAAACGAAGGAAAGTTAGATTTTTCCAACAGCAGGAGATATGTTATTAGGACGGATTATGTTATTAGAATGAAATATGTAAACTTATAACTTGGAAAATATCATTTATACGAGCAAGTACGTGCTATTGTAACACTACTAGTTTCTCTTATCCAGCAGCCATAGTTCGCACTGAGGTATGTCAGCGAGAAAAAATGCACGTCCTTTTTTATATCCCGTCTTAAAAGAAAACTTGCGAAATAGCACGTAAAACGAATGAGTTTCTCTGAAAATAAATGAGAATGGTTCACTATTTAGGAACCGATTGAATATACACAGGGAACAGGGAAAACAAACTAATTACAGGGAAAAAAGTGCAACTTCCAAATCCACTACTTTACTGTCATGAATGGGCTCCGCTGAGAGCATAAATTTGTGTTCCTACCTACACTGTTAATAAATATCTACACCCTTTGTTTTATTAATAGAATTCCACATGCTGAACACGATTATCACCAAATTTTAAACAAGTGGTGCTGTAAGAGCGTATTCTTTCTCGAATTATTTCTAACTTCGGCATTTTTTGAAAATTCAGAGACTTATGCCATTCTTGAAACTAAGACCTGCACAATCCTTCAAGGGAAACTTTAATAAAAAATTCGAGACATTTTTAAGAAAATCAGTTTCATTTTCGAAAGGCCTCAAATTTAGATCAATTGGGGATTATCGACTTTGGAGAAAATTGTCTCAACAGTTTAGGCGGTATTGTTGACCATAAATGATCAGACTCACAAAGAGATATTTTGCCGTCGATCTATTTTTCGATGTCTAGGACCCGCAGAACATGACTATTAACTACACAATGTGTTAGAGGATGTCACTACATATAGGAAAAAATAATTAACGACTTTTTTATACCAGGACCACACAATACGTGTTTTTCTGCTGAAATATGACGGGCGGTAAGACGCGCAGACGCTCACACGCTCTAAGTCAATACCACATTTATCATGAAAGATGCAAGTAAAATTATTATTTCAATATTGCCAAATAATTTCGGAAGATCTAAAAATATGCTAATAGTAGATACATTTTAATATGCTGTTGTAACCCGTCTAGGAAAAGTATTTACGAAAAGAAAATATTGCATAAATCAGAAATAAGTTCCAAGTAAAATTACGAAATGATTACCGAGATGTGCAGATTTTATTTGTTTCGTTGTTTCAAAAGGCAACAAATTATCTGTTTGGGACGCATTTTAAATCGTATTATCCTGGTATTCGAACAACCAACGGAAATCCTTGTATACTCAGCTGCAGAACGTAGCTCGCAATGGACTTCGTAACCAAGCGGTTAAGAATATCTCTCAAAAGGAATGTCATCGTCCATTGTACTCACATTATCAAATGATGTATTTGTAGTAAATTATCATTTTATTTTCATCCTTCATTAAAAACCTTTCCTTAGGAACAATATTCAAATGCAGTGAAGGCTGTGATGTTTCTTTGCTCTGCGTGAATCGCTTTTTTTCCATATCTTACCCGGAAAGGCCACTTGGACGACTCCTTGGATAACTGAAATAAATTATATCATTTAGTTGTCAAAAACGAAAACAAACGTCTTTAAAAAACAGCGAGTTGAAGATTCCAGAAAAATGGAATCTTAATTGTTTGCAACATACAACACAATGTAGCTTGCATTATCTTAAGTTAATTATGATTTGAAATTAAATACATGAACTTTAATCAGTGCTTTAAAAACTGCTGCACTGATAGTACAAATAGAAACTACTGGTGATTCAACAGCACATACTTTCTAGATATAATTTTTTAACAGATTTCATTAAAGAAAATTATCTATCTTTAATACTATAGTTTTGCAATTTTAAACTGCTCAAACTTGCGGCAGTTTTAGATGCGTTCTTTACTCTATTGAAAAAAATATTACAAAAAATTAGAGTCGTTTTTGAGAAAAATATTGTTTTGAAAATTGCTTCTATTGCACTCTAATTTATTTGAAAATTATTAATATTTTCAAAACAAATTATTTGACATTTAAAATACTTTTTGCAACAACAGGGAAACATCTATAATATTGTTGTAGGAGGAGGACGCCATTTTCGAATATTCAGATTTCAACGAAAATGAGACCTGTAGATCTGAAATTGAAACAACAAATATTTGATAGAACTAAGTACCTGCGTATTTTGGACTATTAGATAAAAAAATAAATACAAAAGTTTTAACTTACTAAGAATAATTTGAAAATGGTGAGACTTCATGTAAAAATCTCCAAAATATAAATATGTCTCAAATTCTCCAGATCAATGGGAAACGTTTAAGACAATGAGAGAATGAGGAAATCATCGTAACGGTTCAAGCGACAGAGTAGACCACAGACGGATCGACAGACACATGTTTTGCCGTAAACCAATTTTCCCGTATCAAGTACAAACAAACCGTAAATTCTGACTGCACAAAGTATTAGAGGAAGAAATTTACCATATACGGGAGTAATATTTATCCATTTTCAATATAAGGGACCCACAATACAATCGGCACTTTCCGGTGCTATGTACTGCAATACTTTCCCTTTGCTTCGTACGTACGCAATAGTTGAAAACGTAATGGGATGCCAACCCCCGACACCGTACAAATTTATCGTACGTATCGATTCGTACAAATCGTACGTTTCGTTCGTAACGTTTCATTAATGCTTTACGTTATAGAAAATGCATCTAAACTTTAAAATTTTGAAAACAATATTTCTTATTTCCAATTCTCTATTTTTCGGGTCGATATAATTTGTGGCACCCAGATGCGTTAGTTAAACGGCTCACTACACGATGTTTGATATTTATCGTTTAGGTAGCTCTTTCTTTCATATAAAAACTAGTAGTGCCCCAAAAGCATGTATTTTCGCGCATTATTTCTAACTGCTCCGCTTTATTATACTACTACAGAAATCTGCAAAAGTGTTTTCATCCAGCAAATATTTTATTCCGCTCCGAGACCCGAACAAAGGCAACTTGCCGTCACTCATACCACTACATTACAGAATCGCCGTATGGTTCGAACTTGGGCTGACGCATAAAAACGTAAATGCTCGCTTTATGCAAAAAAAAAAATCAAAATATCCGTTTCAAAGTCCCAAAGCTTCCAGTTCATTCAGATTGATCGGGGAATATCAATTTTGGAGAAAATCAGCTGAACGGTTTAGGCGCTAGTGTTGACCACAGACGAACAGACTAACGTTTTGCCGTCTATCGATTATTCGGTATCAAGGACCCACAAAACATGTATTCTGGCTACACCACGTTTCAGAGATTTTTTTTTAAATTTAGCGTCCGGATTTATCTACTTTTCTTTACGAAGGCCCGATTAAGAGTTTATCTGCGGAAAATTCGCCGTTTTACGGTGCACGATTACATAATTTTCTTTTCGGGCGAAGTAACTTCGTAAGGGCGAGAACGTAAGACCAGGCATTAAAATTAATTTCTCTTCTGTCGCTGACCCACAGAGCAATCCCAATTGGCTGGCTACGTCCCCAGAGCGGTGGGGCAGCGTTTTGTCCGTCATCTGCCTGAAGGGGATTAGCCCAGAAGAGGGGCCGCACGCAGGGCCGTGGGAATCCGCTGGGCGCCCTCCGCCCCTGCGCGCTGCTCCGCCCAGGCCCCGGCGCCCACGGAGGCCGCACGCGCGCGCTGTCAGCCGCTGAAGAGCGCCATTATCTGGCCGGAAGTCCTACAAATAGCAGCGTTTCTATCAAAAAGAGCTATTTCCAATCTACGCGCGCGCGTCCGCCCAGATCTCGCGGATGCTGCAGGTGAGGAGCAAAACTATAGGGCCGGCGAAGCTCGGTGCACGCCCGCTTTAAGGATTCAAACTTGATTGTACATTATTATTGTTACCGTTGATAGGACTGTTTTGTTTTAATTCTAAATGGCTTTTCGTATACGAGAATCTCTTTCACAAGCGTGCTGAAGTTTTTATAAAAAAAAGTCTCTACCGTCGCAAACTTAACGTCGCAAACTCAGAGGTGGAGCAACTCAATCATTTTGAGAGAGGGACATCGTTGATTTTGATAAATAATAATCATATATTTATTATTATTATATAATCAATCAATGCTACAAGAATTTTGTATTAATCATGTTTAAATAATTACGTAAATTCAACAATGATTTTAACCATTTTTTAAAATAAACAAAGGAAGGGGAACACATGAAAATAACTACCTATTTAATTGAATGATACAATTGCAGGCGTTCACATTGAATAGATTGAATAGAATAGATCGTTAGAACCTTAGTCCTCAAACAGGCCATTAGAAATGCAGTGCAAGCTGTGTTCACAAATGACAATAGTGATCTTCAATATCTACAATACATCTTCGAGTCCGGAAAATGCCCAAAAGTTTCCTATAACATACAGGAAATTGGAAAATTACAAATTACACTTTCTATGGGAATCTATGCCTCTAAGGCCAAAACGGTAAAAGAATGCTTTATTACTAATATTATGAGAAACATGGTTGTGTGTTTTACCACCATTTTATGTACATATTTAGTACTTTCATACATGTATAGATGTGGGAATGAAAAAACAAAAACCAATTCCCATACCATTAATTTCCACTTTTCCCCTATAGACATTAAAAAATTGACATATAGTTTCCCATACGGATGGAATGAGCTACACTATGTAATCAAAGGTATACGGACACGTCAAAAATGGTGTTATGATGTGGTCGTGTTTTTCATGAAGTGGGTTTTGCACACCTTGTAGTTGTTTTGTGTGTGTGTGTGTTGAACTATCACGGCACAGGCCTACGTTGATATTTTCTTCTTGTTTCCCACTGTTGAAGAGCAATTCAGGAATGGCGATTGCATCTTTCAACACGATCGAACACCTGTTTATACTTCACGGTCTGTGGCGGAGTGGTTGCACGACAATAACATCCATGTAATGGACAGGTCTGCACAGAGTCCTGACATGAATTCTATCTTTGTGATGTCTTGGAACGCCGACTTCGTGCCAGGCCTCACCGACCTACATCAATACCTCTCCTCAGTGCAGCACTCGGTGAAAAATGGGCTGCTATTCCCCAACAAACCTTCCAGCACCTGATTGAAAGTGGCGAGAGTGGAAGCTGTCATCAAGGCTAATGACGGCCAACACCCTATTGAATTCCAGCATTACAGAAATAGGGCGCCACGAACTGGTAAGTCATTTTAAGCCACGTGCCCGGGTACTTTTGATCACATAGTGTATGCTCTATAATACACAAATTACAGATAATACGAACGAGAAATTTCTGCAGTATTAAAACTATAGTAGAAACAATTTCCGTGCACACCAACTGATATGGTTATTAATTCCATTAGCACAGGGTATGTTACAGAGCAATGGAAAATATCGTAAATCCCCCTCGGGTGACTCATGGTCACCATTCTACTTTTCCGTGCTGCAATCCCGGGTTCGATTCCCAGTCGGGGTCAAAAAAGGTTTAGCTTTCCATTACAATCGTCTCAATTTCTATGGCTATACGACGTAGGAAAAGCTAGGCAGGCCAAGTATGCTAGATATGACGAATATAATTCGGCGTGTTCCACATATGTGGATAATATATAAAAACAGGCCACAGGCCTGGAGAAATCGCTAGCCAGCAAAAGTCTGATTCATGCAACTCTAATATGCCAACTACGAACATAAATATGTAAACGTTAAGGTTATATACAATGATTTTTTACTCTTACTCGTGGTGCTGTGGTTTAATCTCCACATTGCTCGGTTCAATTTGGGTGGTCAATAGATGGAAAGGAGGGCTCTCTTTCTGTCTCTCTTTCTACCTGTCTTTCTTTTCTCTCTCTCTCTCTCTCTCTCTCTCTCTCTCTCTCTCTCTCTCTCTCTCTCTCTCTATCTCTCTCTTCTTTTTCTCTCTTTCCCTTTCTCTCACTTCGTATACCTCTTTCTCAGTCTATCTCTCAACGCCTTTCCAACTTTAACAGTGGTAACCATACAATCTAGCAACGTATGGACGTATGTTTGTTGACCAACTTTAGGAGAAGTATATTTTCGGTGGGTTCCCTAACTCTTGGTTTAAAAAATCTGTATTGTAATATAGGTTCGCGCTAATTCAGAAATGTATACCGGAAAATTAAATACTTTTTTATTCTGAAAATTTAAAATTGAACACTTACAAAATGAAGAGGAACCAAACTATCCTGACTCTTTTGGCTTTTTGCAACTGTTAATATACCTTACGTTAATATCCATATTAATCGGTTTGATAGTTTCCATTATACATTGTAAAGCCGATAGATCATGTTCCACTGATCTACCGTTTTTAAAACAGTGCTAAACGTTATACGTGAAACGTGATCACTTCTAAGGAACACTGAAAGGGACCGTTTTTAAAACCTAAATACACATATTAAAACAATCACTGGCCGTAAAATGAACGAATTCGCTCAAATTGAAACCGTCCTGCTAAAAATCACCATTTTTTCAGATGTTTCACTTTTCTTACGCAGCGACGATATTAGGTCATTTCACAGGGGTCACATTTATCAGGTAATCTGATAAATGACGACTGATCACATGCTATACATCCTATTATTCCGATACTCCTTTCTATCACTCACCTACGACAATTCTACCACGAAGTTCGTGTGATGGCGTCCATCCACGCTCGTCTAGTACGAAACTTGACAAATTGGCAGGCGTCGACACCGCTGCGACCCATAAACTCATTAAATTAACCCGCACAAAGGCGACCGGCCGACCTCCCCTCCCCCATCAGGGATACCCGCTGCGCGCCATTCGCACAGCTCGACATCCCAGCGGCCGCGCCCCCTTCAACCCCTCTCCCCCCCCCCCACTCGCCAGCACAGCTTAGCGGCGCGGCGCCGGGGGGCTCATGCATGCTAATGCGCGCGAGGCCGTGGGAGCGCGGCGGGGGGTGGGATCGGAGGGGGGCGGCGGCGGCCGGAAGCGGCGGGATTAAACTCGGAACATCGGAAGGTCAGGAGGAAGCAGCGCTGGAAGGACGGATCTCGGCCGCAAAGCGGTCGCCACGAGGCTACCACGCGTGGAGTGGCGCGACGCGAAAAGGGCGAGAGCCGGCCCGCGCATACTGGATGTGCGCGCGCAGCGAGGTTACCCTAGGGTAAAGCAGGCAACTGCTCCGCGCGACAGACAGTGAAACCTGTCTTAAGCGGTCAGCAGCAGTATTCGTGCGCAAAACGGCCTTTTGGACAGGTTAGAGGAATATAGAAAGTGCACATTCGGCATGATTTTAATAATGGCAATAAAGGTAATTATGCCCACGTTAACACCTATTTATTTAATCTCAAACCACAATCCCAGCTTTCTTCGAAGAAATGTTCGCATTTCAGCAAATCGAGTACAAAATAATTTCCGTTTTGTTTCGTTTTTCACACTATTTTTTTCTTCCTGTTCTTAATATTAATTCCCATCCGGGCTTGAAGTTGCTGTCCACACACTCTGAATAACATCAGAGCATCCTTGAAAATCATACTATTTTGTTACCTGAAACAGAAATACCTCCCTCCGCGAGAAAAGTAGCACTAGTTATTACTGTTTAAAATGCGTCCGGACGCAGGAAGATATTAAATCAGTGGTATCTCCATCGCTCTTCCACTATTTTATGATGTTACGGCTCAAAATGTCAAAATTGTTACTTGACGAGTTGTGGCGTTCAATGCAGGTTATTTAAATGACCTGACCTGGCCGCAGACTGCGGAACCAAGTGACCGCTTAATACAGGGGATATTTACACGCGTATTTATGGAAAATCAATCAATTCCATGATATGTCATGTGATGGAGGTGACCGTTTTTCGAGATGATAGTTCCAGGAGGTTTCACTGTTCTGTGGAGGGGGACTTGATACTGAGAATGGCATTGATAACTAAGTCGCGTTCAGCCGCTGTCTAAACGACAATTCTAGAGGCCGGCTGTTCCGATTGGTAGTTTCCCATGGTTTCTCCGATCAACACCAGGCGATTGCCGGAGCAGTACCTACCCTAACAAACTGGACATAGATGCACGCGATCTTTCCTTCCTCTTCCTTCCCTTACCTTCTCCCATTACTTACAGCAATTACTCGCACTACCAAAGATGTCGGAATACCAGTTGGGATCTTAGAGCTTGTCCCAGCTGCTGCGGTACCCTGCTGGTGGGCTATGTTTGGTTGAGGAAAATCCCTCAATGCAGCGTGTATGTCGATTCTGGATCTAATCGTCTAACACAGGAAGGGCACTGCCACCTCCGTGATAAAAAGCATGCGCTACACATATGGGATAATGGCCTTAGTAGTTGATGCGCTCGGAAACACGGAATAATTAATAAATCAATCATTTTTCGAACAATCAAATGTAAGATTAAAAGCATCTCCTCCAAAAACTAGTCATAGTCAATAAAATCCCGCAAACGTGTATATTTTGAAAAGAGGAAAATTAAATTAGCAATAGCGGATAGTGGAAGGGGGAGGGGTCAAAGAGCAAGAGTGAGCAAGGGCCGGGGGAGGGGGGTCGCAGGCGTCGCGGGCGCCCACCGCCGATGAACCGTGGTGCGGGGCGGAGGGGCGGCGGGTGGGCGGCACGCGCCGGGGCATTTGCGGCGTGATGAAAAGGTCGTTTGGGCGCCGCGGGGGGCGTGCGCGAGCACGGGCGCTGCGACTTGACGGCGGAAGCCGCCCCCACCCCACCCCATCCCCCAGCTGCGTGTCGGAGGGAGGGCGTGTCCGTGTTGCAGTTTCCGCTAGAACGGTTCCTTTCTCAAATTCAAGTCGGGAGATTGAATAATGTGCTCTATTCGAACTTCGGGATATAAAAATTAAATGGAATGCTCTTTATTCTTTCTTCCATCTGTATCGATTCGTCGACCCTTTCTCCCCTTTTTAAATCGATTTCAAGTGCACGTGTCAATAAAATAATATGTAATGAAATATTGAGCCTATTATTAAAATTTCTTATCTTTTCGGATTATTCAAACAAGCAAGTTGGACCAGAGGAAGCTCATTTTTTTAGCCTTATATATAAATTATTTTCACTTATATGAAGTTAAAACTTTAATTCATTTAGTTGATAAAATAGCTGTTTGGACGATGATGTGCTAATCAATTTAGTTTTCAGTTATAAACTGAAAAAGTGAATATTTGTGACATTTTCTAATGTTATGCCTAGCATAAATGAAGGTAAAGAGAATGTAAGGCACAAAAAGTAAATATTTATACAAAAAGTAATAATCGGAATCGTAGCAGATAATTTAATATGACGGTTGTTCCACAAGGAATTGCCTTCTTATATTACCTTGGTCGTATAAACAGTATTCACATGGAATTTCTTACTTCAGATAGTGCATTTTTCTCTAGGTTGTCCGATTGCCCTTCCGTCGTCTCCATTTATTACAGGAAGTTTGTGCACCCTCGAACGCTAAAGCACTATCGATCGCGCATACGCAGTTCAAATTTGGCATAACTTTTGTGCATCTGCACATGCGCAGAAGATCGATAGTGCTCTCCGCTATGGCGTGTACTAACTCCGTACTAAATCAAGAAGTATATATAAGGCACCTAGAGGCTGACGGGGTTAAAGAGCACTTTTCCAGTTCTGAGAAAATGGAGTTCAGTTTACAGTTTTAATTGTAGACAAAAGTCGTTTTTCAACTTTACATCATCTGATCAATGCCGTTTCCACTAAAAATCTATAGCCCCAACATTTTTTAAATTATTTGACTTTACATTTCTGCACATATTGCAATTGTAATATAAAGTGCACTTATAAATTTAAAATTTCGCTGCAGTGGACGTGTCATTAAGAATCCTTCGATCTCATTTCAACTATATTAAACTTTTAATAAAACAAAACTATTAACATTGCTATAACTTTTCGAGGAGCCTTCATTTTCACAAATTGACACTCAGAAATGCATCTGCCCGATGAGTAGTAATCTAAAACTTCATTAACAGTATCACTTACGTATCTAGATGTATCTATCCTGCGATAAAAATAACAATTCAAAAATGATTCGAATTGTTTCAATTAAAGCATACATTTATAACAAAATATTACGAGTATAAACAATCAGCGACGTTTTCAGGCGCGAACTTTCACATCTAAACACGATATACTTTTAGTAAACAAATTAGATTAGACTTCGCATTTATAAATTTGATTTGATTTATTTTCATCCAAGACCAGTACAAACTATACATGTCTATAAAAACTATGTATAAGGAAGAATCTGCACACGTATTTCTTAGCTCCAGAATCTCTTTCCCATCCTTGAATTGTAATGAGAGTTCAACAGATATTACTATTAATAAATAATGGCTGGCTGATTCCACTGTAACGGGACTTCATAAGTAAGAAATAAAAATGTGCAAAATATAAGATTCGGTTAGTGAATTCCTAACACGCAATACTGGCCAGGTTAAAATATCTTTCTTCCTCTCATTCTTCACTTTCTTCATCTTAACCATCTTTATTTTCTCCTTCTCATCCATCTCCTATTCTTCTTTTTTTCTTCTCTTCTTTTCGTAATATTTCTTCTCCTCCTTTCCTTCTCTTTCTTACTGCTCACCTTCTTTTTTTCTGTCCTTATTCTTCTCCTCCTCCTTCCGCTTCTCTTCTTTCTCATTATTCTTGTTGTTCTTCGTTTTCTTTTTTTCTCCTAATTTCTCCCCTTCTCCTCCTCATCTTTCCCGTAGAGTTAGGACACCGCAACTCTGTAACTTTCCTCTTCTTTTTCTCCCCCTGCTTCTTCGTCTTCTCGCCCTCCTCCATTACTCACATATCACAGAGGAAAGATACGAGTCTTTCCTCTATGTTAATATTAATGTAGCATAACAATCAAAGGGTCGCTGCAACATGCAAGCGTGTAACTCAAGAATGTGAAGCGAGCTGCCAACTCACCAACAGACAAACGACAGCGATTTGCGCTGTTCAACCACTCTTGGTTAATTTGTTAAAGGTTAAAATGGAGAATTCTAGACGAAGGGCCGCCTGTAGCCGGAGCAACGTAGGCCGTGCCAAGGCGGTAGTGTCGTCGACGGCCGGCGTCTGGGGGTGCGACGCGGTGGCGCGAGAAACGAGCCACGATTGATTCCCGCGCCACGCGCCCGCACGCGTCGCTACACGCGGAGCACCGCGGCTGGCGATAACGCTTCCGACTCACACCCCACGCCACCCCTCCTCGCCAGCGGCCGCCGCCCGGCCAGCGATGCTGGAGCGATGCGCACGTGGCGGCACGGCGGGCGCGCCCTTGCGCCCCGGAGGGGCGGCTCCACACTCGCAAAGCTCCGGATTGACAGACGCCGGCCGAGCAGCGTGCGGAGGGCTCTTCAGAGAAGAAAAAAGGCAATGCAAATTATTGACCCTTTCAGTTGTCAACTGTATTCATGGTTTCTATTCAATGGATACCGCCTTGAATTTGACGATGGTTGTGGTTAATAGTGTCTCTTTAGCAGAAATAATTGCTTTTAGCATGAATAAGATTTATTGATCACAAACGCGACGATGTGTCTTTACATTCCACAGCAATTATTGATTTCGCTGAGCATCTTCACAGTCGTATTTCAGTATTTATTCTCAATGACAGCTTAGTAAATAAACAAATTCAATTATATTTTTTAAATATATTGCTTAAAACATGTATAAAATTTCAATTTAATACAATGTAATATAAATCAAACTTGAAATTAATTCTTAGAAAAATGTTAATGCTGCAGAATCCTTTTATGCGTGTGTGAAATTATTTGCACTGTAGGCGTTCCATCTTCCAGTCACAACGTTTTTTTTTTAGCATTTAAAAGTAAATTGTCATCTGATTGACTACATATAGATCGGTACATTACATGTTCACAGGTGTTTTGATGGCGTACTGTTTGCACTTTCATGTAAACTATTCCTATACCTTGGCGCAGTCACAACTGCAATACTTACGAGCAATACTTAAGTTCATTTGAGTCAAAGTGATTATTTTTTTGTGGTTGATGGCAACCTGTTAATGATGATTTGGTTGTAGTGATTTACTGGATCTTTTGAGTTGATATTTAAATAGATGTTATTTCATAAATGAGCTTTGTGTTTGGTGATGAGGAAATATTGAGTTCTTTGTGGACCTGACTGTTTGAAATGAAAAAGGGTGATTTTGTAGCTATTCTTAGAAATTTATTTTGTACTACTTGACGTTTATACACGATTGAAGTTGCCGCACTTGTCAAATGAGACATTCATAAAGCAGTAGCTATCTTATTAAATATTTATATGGAATGATCGCATATGTTATGGACGGGCTGCTTTTCAGCTAATGAGATATTTAAATTGAATTATTTTTAATTTGGCTTGCTGTACTTTGGCCGGTATATGTGATATCCAGGTTAGTGGTGTATCGAAAAATAGTCCTAGATATTTATCAGCTTTTTTCTGACAGGTCTAAGGAATTGCATTTCTTTATAACAGCGGAGTGAGGTGTGAGAAAGGCACTAGAGAAAATACTGTTTCTGTAGACTTGGATTGGTTTCGTTTTATTATCCATTTAATGAACGCAGATACCTATATTATGTAAGTGAATTTTCTAATTTATTTGACTTATGCTGTGACCTGATGAAGGAATCGCAGTGTGATCTATGAAATGTGCTAATAGACATTTAATTACCTTTCTAAAGTTAGTTATTGTTTTGAACATTAGCTCTACTCGGCTATTTATTAACCAAATTTGAATGTTCGAGGTGAAATGATTCCATTGATTGTTACTGATTCCAGGCGCATCAAGTAGGATTATTACTCCCGAAAGTGTGGTTCATGTTTTTGCTCGGGTGGTGGTGGTGGTGCTGCTGCTGCTGCTGCTGCTGCTGTTGCTCTCTCCCCGCTGGATGGCGAGATCCGGCGCCGACATACCGTCGGCTAACGGCTTTTTCCTAAACCAAGTATCTCCCACCACCGGGGCACCGTCCCAGCCAGGACAAACTCTCAGATCCCGACTGGTCTCCCGGGCATGGATGGTAGGGTAGTGCATAATAGTGTAAGTGTGTGTGTAAGAAGAGAGGTTCGGACAAGGAAGAGGTAGGAAAGATCACGCGCGATCCGTGGCCCGTTTATTAGGGTACTGCTCCGGCATTCGCCTGTTGTTGATCGAAGAAACCACGGAAAACTACCAATCAGAGCCGGCCGCTAGAATTCTCATTCAGACAGCGACTGAATTCAACCTAGCTGACAAGC
Source organism: Gryllus bimaculatus (assembly GCA_017312745.1). NCBI lineage: Eukaryota > Metazoa > Arthropoda > Insecta > Orthoptera > Gryllidae > Gryllus > Gryllus bimaculatus. Next base: position 11,289,572 of record BOPP01000018.1, on the reverse strand, counting down.
GAGTGTCGAAAATACTGTCAATGAAGGGACTGGAACCTAGAACCTCACGATCAGAGGGACTGAAGTGACAACAGTTGATGCCTTGAGCATCTGTCCCGGAGAAATGATTCGAAATATTGCTTTTGATTTCTCTATTGAATTCTGCCAAGTATGTTATGTTATTCACATATACTGGAGGGATTTTGACATTTTCGTCTCTACTTCTTCTTCTTCTCCTTCTTCTTCTTCTTCTTCTTCTTCTTCTTCTTCTTCTTCTTCTTCTTCTTCTTCTTCTTCTTCCTCTTGGCTAGGGGTGACCTTTAGAATGCAATTAAATCTACACACACACAACCTGTTTGATTTTCTAAATTTGCAAATCTATTTTCAGATGGCGTTGTAAATACAATATTGGCTCTGTTAACAGTTTTTACAGGGATGTGAATTTTGTTCCGAGTCAATAGGGAGATTTTGCACTGCGAAGCGATCCAGCAGTCGACAGCATTCTCGATTTTCTGCGCATTTCAAATTTCGCATCACTTTTCTGTATCTCGCATTCGCAGTAGATCGACGTTGCAGTCGATAGGTGTACGGTAACCTCGATAGTTACCGAAGAGTCCGTGGTTCCTTTACTTTCAGTCACTGGGTTTTATACGCCTTGGGCTGCATCGCTGCTAGTTAAGTAATTACTCACCTTTGGACCGCTGTTTGCTGTTAGTTCCTGAAGTGTCGGGTTTGACCTTTCCTTGATTCTCATATGTGGTGAATGGTGTTTGAGCGTGGCGTGAAGTTGCTTTATTGAGCGGCACCGCGTTGATGTTCATCTATGGATGGCGATACCGTGATGACTGCGGTGACCATGGCGCAATCTATATTGCTATATCTATATCTATGTAGATATCTATATCTATATAGAAAGGCCATGGTCCTGGTAAAACGTGGCCTAGGCCAACACAGTTAAAAGCTCGTTCACTAAATATTGTTGAAGTATTTAGTGTCATTACGAGTAGCACTCACATTATCTTCACTTAACATTTTACACGCTTGTGGTTCACTTTGGGCTAAATAAATAAACGTCTTATCGGTAAGAAGTTCACAGTTTGGAGCAGAGCTAAGCGCGACGTGGACTCCACGACGGGTCAAAGAGAACTCCAGTTACAATCTTATTCTTTCCTACCCCTCACTCAAGGCGCAAGGCTCACTAAGCACGAGAACTAAAAATGTGTTACTTGTGAATGTTATCAATATGCATCCAAATGTTATTTGATTTTATTTAATTTGATTTATTTTCGTAAAAAAATTAAAAAAATCATCGAAAAGTGTACGTGACTGTACAATAAATGTAAACCCTGTCCCTTTCTTGAGCGCTAGAATTGTAATAATAATTAAAGAATCAGATGCATTCCTTCGTACACTTGAAACATTATTGTGGTTTCTTTTTTGCCAGCCAATAACTTCACTTTCGATTGTGACCGAATTTACATTCATTTAGCACTGATTCAATAAAGAAGACAGGTAAGGAGATACATATGTATTGTAACGGCGTCCCCAGTTTTACCATGAGAAACGTAATATTTTCAGTACGGACAATGACTCCCGAGGAGTACCACGGTGCATGGCCAACGAGCGCAATTTACTAACGGTATCCTAAGATGTCGGAATCATCTCCTCTTCCTACCCTCTCTTACGAAATTATCATAATATTTAATTTTATTCTGTAAACGTGTAAAAAATGTTGGTGAAAATTTACAAAATGCTTATTTCAATAGAAAATATTTATTTAAATAAATAAACAAACAAACCGTAGTTATGACGCTTACGATACAAGAGAACCCGCAGTAGTGGTGTTAATGGCTTTTTTTAGAATTCTATTCGTACTCAATTATTCGTCATTAAAAAATGAATTTAATCGGACTCAATAACCGCAGCCCAAAACAACCTGAACGTTACCTACTGTACGAATGGGTTGACGATGCTGGTTGCATCTAACAATAAAGAGGGGGGATATTTTCTTAGGTAAAAACGAATGGGCGAAAACATTATTGCCAATATGCTGGCCAGACGCGAATATGATGGGCGGATAACTCCTGTGAACTCCTGGAGTAACGTAACTGTATTCTAGAATATAATACACGTGTCCAGGGAGGAAACAATGAAACTTTGAAAACAAGTTCTTAAGTCAATTTTAAGCAGATTTTGCTTTTCTTGAAACAGTGAAAACAAATAGAGAAAGGTTTTTTAAATATCGCATTCAATTAAGTCAACAACTACAATCTCTTATGCCACGAACTTTTCAGCTCAAATAGTGCCGTGAAAGAAAGCGATCACTACTACGCACGCTTAGTTTTCCTAAAGGCGTTGTCGATATATTGCTGCGGCATGTTTGCCAGAGGATGTAAAATACTATTATCCCATGAAAAAGTAAATGTTTGCAGAGGAAAACGTCTATAATAGCTTGAACAAATGTTATTACTACCGATGCCAAAAGTTAAAAATCGAGGGGGAGCGTAGCGGAGCCGAGATTTTTAATTTGGACGAGGCAGTAATAATACGTTATTGCGTTATGAAACACATGAATTCTGTTGTTGCGGCATGATAATCGATATTGTTGGGTATTGCTTGCGATATATCTATTTCAACAATACACTTGTATACCGTAGCTCGAGGAAGATGGACGCTGAAAATTCGTCTGTACTTCACGAAATTTTGGATGCAGCTGCGGAAGCCACGCGAGATTTAACCTCTGAAAAATCTAAAGCGCAATACGAGAAGGCATACGAAGAATTTAAAAAATGGCAATTACAAAATCACGTAGCCGTGATTACAGAAGATGTAATGCTTGCGTACTTTAAGAGCTTAGTAAGATACTTTACACGTATTCCTTTTATAAAGACAAACCTTTGTCTTACGTTTTGTTTTACAGTCGCAGGTACATAAGCCAACCTCATATGGGTATATCATTCTTTGATTACTATTTGTCTTGTAAATTATCATGTGATTTTTTCGTAATAATGTTGACTTGCGATGAATGGGTGGTTGTTTATTTAGGTTACTAATGATGTTAAAACCCGTTGCAAAGGATTTTAAATTTCTTAACCTACAAGTAGGTAAAAGTGCCGACTTAAAGGATTTCATGTTAACAAGGGTTAAAGACGCATATGACCGATAAAGAAAACAACAATCACAATTCCATATATTTTCCTACTCGCCTACTTGTATCTGATGTGTGAGTTCCAGAGCCACTTTCAACACTGCTGATGTGGAGTGAGGTGGCGAAATGAAGGAAGAGTTCACGGCCGTTCAGTTGCTCTGATCAGTAGTTTTCAGTGGTTTCTCCGATTATCACAAGGATGTGATAATCCGATTATCACAATGCCAGAGAAGTACCCTAAGAATCGGGCCACGGACCGTAGCCAATATTTCCTACCTCCTCCCTGACCTACCCTCTCCCCTTGTATATGCTCCACATTATCGCACATTCCGGAAGACCAGTCGGAAACTTACAGCTTTTCCCGGCTGAGGCTGTGTTCCGTTTGGGGAAGATCTGGAGTGGGAAATCTTCCGCCAGCCGATTGATTCATTAGTGATTACGGGCGCGTCAACGGCTATGGTATATAGTCCATAAGTGTAATCCATGCTTTTTCTTCGCGAGACGAAACCCTCTCACTCTCTGGGTAGTGAGATACGGCGCGGACCTACCGTCGGCTAGCGGGGTGTTCCCCAACCAGGTACCTCCCACCGGCGGGGCACCTTGCAGCCGGGACAATCTCTAAGCTCCCGACCTGTCTCCCCCTCATGTGTGGAAGTGTAGCGTATGTTAATGTAAGTGTGAGTAAGAAAGGGGTGATAATATAACAATAAAGAGGTAGGAAAGATTACGCGCGGTCCATGGCCCGTTTGTTAGGGTACGTCTCTGTCATTCGCCTGATATACACAGGATGAAGTGTAGGTCGGCGCTTGATCTCATAATCCAACGAAGAGGAACACCTCGGCCATAAAACATTCACTACTCAAACTGGACTAAGTACCATAGTGGCTGCTGCACCTGGAAACTCGAAAAAAATCAATCAACCACTTAATCAATCAATAAACAACGCAATTTCCGCAGTCTTGGGCTGCAATTCTTTATGCTTTAATGGGTGTTATATTAACGGGATGTACATGAACAATTTTGAACGTAACAAGTGATTTTTATCTTAATTTTGTTTGCACAGTGACCTACAAAAATATACAGAAGGTGTTCAGAGTTCAAAATATCAAAGTATGAATTATTTATGAATGTCGTAAACCATTACAATTTGCAACTGTTGTTATGCAACGGCACATTAACTGCCAGGATCATAAGTCCCGTAAGTGTATTATTTTTGCTCGGGAAGTGGCGATGATCTTTACCCCGCTGTATGGTGAGATTCGGCGCTGACCTACCGTCGGCTAGCGGGGTTTTCCCTAACAAAGTATCTCCCACCTGCTGGACACTGCCCCAGCCGGGACAAGCTCTTGGCTCCTGACGGGTCTCCCGACATGTGTGGTAGCGTAAAGTAAATGCGCGTGTAAGGGGTGGTGAGGATAGGACTCATGGCCCGTTTGTTAGGGTACTGCTCCGGCATTTGCCTCGTGTGGATCGGAGAAACCACGAAAAACTACCGATCAGAGCAGCTGGCCGCTGGAATTCAAAAAATATTTGTTAATATCTGAGACAATGATTAGGAATAAAATTCGTTACTGTTACAAGTTGGTGTTAAGAGCATTAAATAAATATTTTGAATAATGAAACAATCGTGTGTTCATCCTTGGCCTCCTTTACGCTTGAAAACATCTAATACACAAGGGCGTAGCAAGGTTGAATGGACCTGAGTGGACATGCTGGAGTTTGCGGGAAGAGAAAGTGTCTCGTCATTCGCCCAACTCGACAACGTGCACGTCGTTATAACCTAAGCTATACTAAGAATTACTACAACACTCTCATCTTCTCGAGAAATACAAACCCCAATGGAATATTCAGATTGACTTAATGGCCACACTTGACTAATTTATTAACAACTGAAAAAAAGCAAAACTTTTTTACTTAGATTCAAATATATAAGCACTTCTTATTTATGGAATATATATTACCTGGCGATATATTTCGCAATAATCTTTGGCAATTTTTTAGGTGAAAGCGGATATCTAATAAAATGATAAGGTAGACAAAAAGAGGTGAAGACATATATGTGATTCAAGATAAACACACACAAGAATAGAGAGTATTAAGAGAAGACAATATAGTTCACGTGGAATCAGTTTAACATACTGATCGCTCTTCAAAATGATTCACATATACAAGATTGCCCAATGAGTATGAGACATTGTTATTTTTTGACTGAAAGATAAATGCATTAAACTAAATATGAAAATTTTCTCTTTTTGACTTTTATTTTGATCTGTAGAAATTGTGTCCATTTTTCAAATAAAATGTTGAACCATCTACTATTCCTAATATTCCAATGTATGTATTTACCTGCCAACGCTGGTGTGTGGTTTCCTTACCTTCGTACCCTCTCTTAGGTTTACATTGACAACTGATAAATAAGCGTTAAAACCCTTCAATTTACTCGTATTTATTACTACATTATGAAGCAAATTCGTATTTAATATTCCAAAATATTTTTATTCTGTTTTATTATGTTATAAGATTTGATTTTGCTTAATAATAGCATTGTTAAATATTTTGCAACATTTAGAGCATCAAAAAAATAGACAGCAAGTTACGTTCAGCAACTTCAGCGCTGTTTATAGCAAGCTTTTCCTTTGAATAGAAAATTGTCATTTTATTTACACCATACACCTTCCGAAAGGGCTAAACAAAGTAGCTCAATAAAATTGTAAAACTTACGCAATTGTTTGCGTAAGTTTAATCTTAAAACTCTCTGTATAACCACAGGTTTTCATTAGAGTTCGCTAAATGACACGATGAATGGAACTGAGAAGTATTTACAATTAACATTAGTGTCTGCTCGGAGGACATGAGGATCACTCAGTTTTCACGATAGGTTTTAAAATATTTGATATTGGGAAATACGAGGCGAGGTGAATTCTAAATAGCATTGATCTTATTGGTGTATCTTCTGGGCATGTACTGTGGATAAAAGCTTTTACCGAGAACAATAATAATACATAATGGGAGAACAGCTTTAACAAGTAAAACACCACAATGGAACTCTGTGTGATTCTTGATGTTTCGTACCTCAGAACGGCTTTTATTAGGTGTTTTTATTTAGTTCCATTTACAAAATACAGTGAGCTTTTTGCACTAACGCATGACGTATCATTTATGTTAAACGTCATATTTTTCGACTAAAAAGTTGAATAAGCTTTATAGATAAAATTACTGTACAGTGAAGAAAAAGTATATAATAAAAATTAAGCGAATAATTATAAATAAAACGAAGAAATGCAAAATTAACTTTCAAATTATTACACAAAAACGACTTTTATTTCATCACACCAATGGGTTGCTCACATGCGCGCGGCCAAAAAGAACGGAAGCTCGTCGAGTACTCGCCAAAAACGTCACCGTTAGCCGCAAGGTGAAGACGAGAATGAGAAAGACGTGTGAGTGCAACGCGCATGGCCTGTGTCACAGAAGTCCCTGATATGACTAAGTGCGAGGGCCGGGAAGGAAGACACCGCTGGGCTCATTAGCTACAGTGAGTTTTAACGCCACGCGTGAGGCAGCGACGTTATGCACTAACAGTCTCGTGACGGACCTTGAAATCGCAACGTCTTACCTTAGGCCTAAGGAACAACCTTATACCTTCATGAAGAATTCACGCCTGTTGAAGTCTTTACGGTCACCTTACAAACGGAAAAATGGTTGCTCGCCTTGGAAAAGAAATATTGCATTTTTCCAAATTTTAACAAATTTTCCTTTGTTAAAGTAATTCTTGAATGTGAAGCAGTTACAATTAATCCTTGCAAACACGCACAACACTGGCAAGAATTAACGTAAAATGTTAGAAATGTGACAGGTAAGAAATTCGCGAAAAACAAATCGAAAGAAATTGAAAATATGGAGAAGTTGAAAAAAGAAGAATCTGTTCGTGTTAGGTTACGCCTTTTGCTCATAACTAACGCTGTTTTAGATATTTCCCTACTTTCTCAAGAAAACCAACTCAAAATCCCACACAGCATCATCATCGCGCAAGGCTTGAAATTATAAACATTCTTGCATAATGGATATTTATTTACTCTTTATTCGTGTCGTGGTTCAATGTATCTCACAATTCAATCAATCATTCTTCGATATATTATGCAAAAACCTTTGTTCAATGCTTCAAATGCCTCTTTTCGTTACAATCCGTAATGGGATGTCGCAAATGCTGAAACGTACCTGAACGTTGATCCTTACGACGTAATAACGTTAGTCACGTGATCAATAGTTTAAGGATGTGTCCTCGTGCTTGGCGCTAAACCTCCTTAATGAATGTATTGAGGTAGACGTGAGGACATGAACATGTCATTTTAAGATAAACGTGGCCTACCATTCAATATGTCCGTGAAAACAAATGTCCAGGAAGCCTTTTAATCCATGTAATAGCCTACCGATATAATAAATACTCAATACAGAAAATTTGTAAACAATCGAACGGTGGAAAATAAAATAGGTATAGTCATGATAGGATGACTGATCATTTACATCATGGACGTGATGAGTGATTTATATGGCGCATCCTCGTTGGGTGAGTGTTACTAGCTTCTCTCCCCCCTCCAGAGTTCGATTCCGTCTGAGGTGCATGGACTTCCGTATTGTAGAAAATCCATAGTGTGTCGTGCTTGCGTCACAGAAAAGAACCTTGGCTGGACGCAAAGAAAACTTTCCAATAATCTCCCCATAATTCTCGACCTCAACCGCCTCATTTTCGCCTGGACGGAAAACGCCTCTAGTAATAGAGCTATTCCTAAGGCCGTTATTTTGTCGCTCCCTGTCCCTCCCCGCAAATATGGGAGGCACAATTTACCGGCAAAGCTGGAAGTTTATAGGTTTCAAGAAAAATTCAATAGGAGTCTCAACCTATGTCAGATATGGAGCAATGGAACATTCTTGAGGTGTCCGGCCATTACAAACAATTTTATGGAAAGTTGCGTCATGATGGCAATTTATGCTCTTACAACTTCATTTGCCCCTAGTTTACAAAAAACACTCCGCTTTCTTTGGGAGTAACTGCGGTACACGATAGTCCGTTGTTTTAGAATCACGTCGACGTAAATCTAAAAGCTTCGATAAACGTTCCGAACTTTCAGGGTTACATTTTATTGCCCACGTTCTGCAACGCCCACGTTCACGTTTATGTTCATCATTCACAACGAAATTTATTCTAGGGCTTTATCCAGCCGACTGCCGGTTACTCTTTCCGTCCGGTTGGAATGCATATGCGACCATTTTCCTAGACGCCGACACCCTTGCGGGCTCCTTAGATCTGAGGTCAGCAGAACGCAACGCCTTCCGCGATATCTCGTCACAGACAGTTTTTATCTGTTTTTGACGAAAATAAATAAGTAAATAAATAAAAAATAACACAGACTACATGAAAGACAAGGGACAAACAACCATGGCCACGGCGGGACTCGAATCCGCGACCCTTCGGACCAAAATGCTGAGTAGCTACACGTTCTTAGCCACCTCGGCCATCCAGGTTGGCTTCACAACGCCTCCATCGAACAATATTGCACCGTAGCGTTCACGTTTAACGTATACGTTGAATTGCGAAATAGTCTTTCTTGCAGCGCGCCCACTGCGTATGGCTGCTGGCGTGGGCGGCAGCCGAGGCCAGCAACAAGTCGTAGGCGCGCCGCGCCACGCCGCCCGACCCCGCTGCACACACACACACACACACACACACACACACACACACACAAGCGCGCGGACGGGATGTGCCTTCCTCGCGAGCAGCAGACAGGCGTTTGGGCGCGTGCCGGCAGGCTCGTCCATGTGGATTTGCAGGCGAGAGATGAAGTGCCCATTGGCCAGGCTTACGCACATGAAATATTGTTGCTTTTTTCTTGTTTTTATACCAGCCGGACCCTTGGAGATCAATCTGGTAGCTCATCCCAGATGAGGATCCAGAAAGTATGTCATGATAGGTACAATTTCAGTTCAGATACTCATAAATATTTTTGAAATTGTATTTTTTTAGTTGTTAACATAAAATAAAAATGTACGAGTATATTCATAATGGAAATACTGCTTCGGATGTCATGAGATATACATCTGGTAATAATTTTGAATAAATTTAGTTAAACACGTTTGACTTGAAAAAACCTTTGAAATGACAAAAACTGCTTCCCTTGACCACATCTCCATGTCGCCTGCGTTGTGTACTTTTTAAGCATGCTGTAGACACCTAAGTTAGCAATTTATGTTGACTCTTATATTAGCCGACAGCAACCTTTACTGCAAAAATTTCAATCAAATATATCCCATTGCTTGGATCGTCCCCAAGTTTAGAAATATGGGATCGAGGACAAAAAGTGTCTCAGGATTTAATTTGGCACTTAGCTACGGTTCTAGTATGTGCCTCCAGTACATGACATCTCTGTCCCTCGCAATTCCATGCTCATTGGCCCAGATATGCGAGTTGTCCCATCGTTCACCCATCGAAATTTTTGAGGCGCGGATCATTGGATTAAGTGCGGAAAGTCTGTTTTCCTTGAAGACAAAATGAAGTACCAACTGAAATCCAAAGAACCTGACAAGTCCTAGCGTGATCGATCTAGTCGAAACAATTAGTTGTACAACTATTAGTTAAGAACCCCATTTCATTTGACGTACATTTCATACCTTGGCATCTACGTTTTTGCTCTGATGATCTACACGTATCTGATGATCGTTACGGAAGTGGAAGAAAACCAACTGCAGGCCATGTTCAGTCGTGCGTAGCAAGTATCATTACGGAAGTAATACAAATATGATTAATAAAATGATTAATAAAATTGCAGTAATTCTCAGTTTCTAAATGTGAAAAATATGAGTCGAGTTGTTTACAGGAGCAATTAAAATATATTTATCCGAGACGGACTTAAGTGGATAAAAGTGTTTCATTAGAATCGTTTCTTTCATGTGGTTAAGAATTGCGTATAATATCAAAAATAATTTTGGCACTCGGCAGTATACCTTTTCCGGTCGTTTGCAATGTAGTACCATAGTGATGTATTTGTAGTTAATTTTGTTCTCCTGCGTCAATTTACTGAAGTTGTAGCATCGTAATGTATATTATTATTTAGGATTTATAAATATACAATTTATTTTATAACAGTTTTATTGCTTATTAATTTGGAAGTACGTATGTGTATCTCTACCGTATCACTTGAAAGTTTAAGATATTTTGAACCCCTTGAAGTTGAGTCAATAAGCATCGAAAAACGTCAAGTAATCAATGCACTTTATCTGCATGAAAATAAATAATAATATAACTAAATTTCAAAACAACAAAGTAAACAATTATTTTACCTATTTATCGCTGCATGTAAGAAATGGTTCCTTTTATTTTGGTTGAATCCAGGCAGTGTCTTTCTCTTATCACTTTTATGTCCATTCAAAACAGATGTAGTTACAGAGAGATGTGGGTAGCCATGAGAACTGTGCGTGAGTTTGCAAGTTAAACAATAGTTTGTTCTCATGAAGAAACCTTGTTGAACATTTAAAGATGAAACTGAAGTACATTTCACACAACTCATTTTTATCTTGTATTGTGCCAAAAATTAGTAGCAATGTCATCAGTATTATGTCCACGTAAATTATGCAAAAATATACTCGATATATATCACAGATACTGTAATTTGAAGAATATTGCAGCTAAATTATTTGCTTTTTCAAATTCATAAAATCAGAGCTTTCTTGTCGCATACTACAAGTTTTCCAGTGTTTAAATCAAGGAAGCTTGTCTTCGTAACCTGAGTATGAGTTTACTCATTAAAAAAGTAATGTGTAAATGTTGTTGATTTCAATAATTTCAATATATCTTTTCGAAGCTGCAATAATGTTTGAAATATTATTTGAAAACACAATAGACTAGAATTTTTTTTTACAGCTTTAAAATTACTGAAATTTATGGAAGCACAGATTATATGCAATCTTACCTGAAATGAATAAATACGAAATAACAAAAACGTTAGTTTTTCTTCTTAAGACCCACAGTATTAATGAAATTTTATGTAAATATTCTCAATAAAACTATTTGACCCATACAACACTTACAATGGAATTCCACCGCTTACACATGACAGCCTTCACACGCGCTTAACAAGATAGATAATATCTAAATTAAGAAAGACCTTGTTCGTAGGATCCTATTCATTGTCTTGGCTGATATAGCTTCCTTCGCTTCTAGTGTCCATGAGCTACTTATATTTTCAGGACCTCGCGACAATAAATGCCCCCAGATTCTCTAGGAAACAGCTCAAATCGAGACATCTGAAAAACATTACATGTCAAGAGGGCAACATAAAATAGAACACAGTATCTACGCGGAATGATGCGGCGAGGACGACCGAGGGATGCGGAAAACTGGGGACCATGACCTGACCTGATTCCCGAGAGTAAATACGCGCCACCCGCTAAACAGTAATGTTCGCCAGTGATTCAAGAGGTTGCAGTCCCAAGAGGCAACAGTGCACAAAAATTTCATATCCACTAATAAAGCTTTTAACACATAGTTTAACGCAAAGTTGTTTATTCGGATATCTTGAAAAAATGTAGAGCAATCAAAAGAATTCTCGTTAAGGTGAAATCAACAGAAGTACGAACAGAAAGTTATAAATGCTGGCCTGTCTAGCCTAGGTCGCTAAGGTTGAAGAGCCGTATCTTCCTTGTGCTTGTGGGTCGCGGATTCTAATCCATATCGGGGCGTGAATATATGTGTGTTTCGAATACCGTTTCCGTTTCCCTCAGCATTACTTACAGTGGAATTACAGTGTTAATTACAGTCCACTATATGACCTCAGTAGTTGAAAAGCGACCTTAAATAAGCAAAAAAAAGGAAGTTATTAACACAAATTAATGTAAATGAATAACTTCATGATACATAATCGTTTTAAGCAAGAACCTTTACGAGTAACTATTGTTTATAAATCCTTTAACCACGTTAATTCGAATTTGAAAATTCAGAAGCATTTACATTTTGAAATATTGTTCAATTTTCTAGAGACATCCTCTGCGAGTCGAAAACGGGAGGTCAATTTAATGTTTTTTAGTATATTTCTTCTGAATTTCAATATTTTACGAAAAAAATTAATTTAGAAATTATTCCAATTGTGCTTGCAAAAAAATCCTCGCCTAAACCTGTTGACTGACACAACCGGATAATGCTGAGATAGCGAGCAGTAGCCTATAATGAAATGTTCAAAAATGTCTGATCTCTGTATTAGAAATCAAAAGGCATCCCATAACATTTTTGGTAAAGTAATGAATAACTACAAAAATCATTGGCAGAACAGTTATATACTTTTTTAAATTCGTATTTTTTATTAACTTAAATTGTAAACACAGTAGTGAAGGACTTCTGAAATTCGAATAGCTCAAGAATACATGACCTCTACAGCACCTTCCATTTAGTTTCTATTACAGGAATGACAATTGTATTTTACACTTTTATATCAATAACTAATTTAAGGAATCATTTTGAAAAGTGTAATTTACATAATTCATTTGTACCTATTCTGATTTCATAACAATATATCAAAGCACTATTTTGATAAAAGAATGGTATTTCAATTTAAATCGCTATTATTAATAACTTCATATAATACTACACTATTTTTTAATAATTGCTATGCAAACCATTCACATCATGGAACTTTCTCACACAACGCCTATCGTAATCAGTTCATTTTGACATCTTCAAAAAACTTTGGAGAGGAGTTTTCACCAGATTTATATATCAGTAGGATATCGCATCCTTCGTCTAATCCCAGGCTCTGAAGAAAATACGAATGAATGGAAACACTTGCATACTTCTAAAAAACTAAAATTCATAAGTCTTGCGTATAAATATGAAAATTCCGTTAATCTCTTCTATTAAGCAAAGTGGGCTCTATGAAATGGATTTGAAACGTCAACAATAAGTCAAAATATTTATCACTGTCCTTTTTACTCACTGCCGCTCTCTGGTGACGCAGCTGTCAGCTCGAAACTTTCCACCTCTATGTACACAAATAATTAGTAAAGCTATAACGGCACGTACCTTCTCGTATTATTTATAACAATTAACTAATATCTTCAGACTGGTTGAATTCTTTCAAACATTTTGCATATTTGAACCAGATATTTGTACTCATCGCTGCGAACGACGGCTTACAATTCACCCACATGACTGCGAGTGGTTTCAACTCGTAAAATATTTTTCTCAGCCTGATATTTGAATTCTGAGCGCATGGTATCGTAATCAACATATTAAGATATCGACATATCAAAAACAGAGTCAAACTATTGCAATTTTCGGAATTCTAGAGGTTTTAACGAAAATAGGACGTATACATTATTAACCGAACTTAGTGCCTTTGGAGTAAATAATTTAAAGAAAAAAAATTGAAATTACCCCAGGGCCGTCATGTAAAGTTGTCGGCATTAGCTCTACAATATATCCCACAAACAAGGAGAGACGCAGGCATGCCAAATAAAAAGTGGACACTAATCATCGTTGAAGCCTAATCATTGTTGGTAGAAGCAGCTTCATGTTATGCACTCTTAAAAATTACAAGATCCATTTAAAATTCGAGGGGCTGCGATATCACCTAGATTATGGATGTCCAACTTGCTGGAGGGTGACGATTAAAACCTTTCATATGGTTGGCGCTCATATTTTCATTACGTGGGCGATCCGTACCTTGCTTCCCCGTATTGTTGATGTAGGCAGTTTGTCCGACTCCGCTGAAAGGGGGAGGGATGGAACCATGCGTGATATAGGCTGTACCATGCAAAACAAGTGAAACACGTTGGTGGGATTTTGAATTTCTGAATTTACTATTGTAGAAAAAATTCAAATTAAACTTATCCTATTTTTTACAAGTGCGCAAGTGCGCTAGGCACATAATATTCTCGCCCAACAAGGTTAGAAGGGACTTTCTCCTTTGACTAATAACATTACGCAGGCCACAATAAACGGTCTGCCAGTTGGACACCCCTGACCTAGATCGATCGGAAAATGTCCAGTTTTCCGAAAATTCTCTCTAGTTTAGGCGCTAAGGTTGCTCGCAGAGAACCGGGCAGAAGGGTAACCGAACGGCCGTACAGCCGGTCAACCGGACAGATGTGTTGAAAATATCCACTTTTCAGAATCCAAGATCCCACAAATGTATATTTCCTTATTAAATTTCGTAAAAGTAAAATTCCTGTTCACAATGTGACATAAAATTGAATAACTCTGAAGTCATTGAGTTTTAAGGACACTCCCATGATTACCAACTTCCACTTTCTGTATGTAATTTCTGTATGTCCTTGTGTGCTCATACTTAATTTGACCTGTATACAATAATGTAAATAATAGTAAATAATAATAATAATAATCATAATAATAATAATAATAAATTTTAGTGACCTTATTTATGCAGTTGTACATTTCTTAACAAGTTCTACATCATTTTCGACAACTGCAATAATTTTATCTTTCGCCGTGGCGTCTATTTTTCCTGCCAAAGCCGCGTCCTCGCACAAGAACCAACTCTCTAGCAGCCTAAAACGAGAGAGGAGCCTCCTATATTTCTGCGCCCCCTTTTCCGTTTAACTTTTTTTATTTACATATGACATATTTTACTAGTAAGCGAATAAAACGTACAAGGTGAATGAAATGATAAATTTAATGACACAATTAATAATACAATTGAGTTTCGAGTTGGTTTGGAGAGCCTGTTTTAAAAATGTGTATCGATTCCTCAATTGTCAGCAATAAAAAGGGGGAAACGAAAAACTGATCTTATACAGAACTGAAATGTTTTGTAGCGAAGCACTACGGTGCCCCTTTCGACATTTGTAGGGGGAAGGGGAGGCTGGGCGCAGGCCTATGTCTATTCCAGCCACCTCCCGAGGGCGCACGCCGCAACGGAGCTGAGGCTCGTGGGGATGCACGCGCCTCCATCGCTTCGTGCGGCCGCCGCCGCACAGCCGCTCCCCGCCCCCTCGCGGACACGCCCCGCCCTGGGAGCCCTATGCGCGCGCACGCTCGCTTCGATTTCCGATTGCGGAGGGCTCGGGAGTGGGTGAAAACTGGTGTTTGCATGGCCGTGAGTCATGTGAGCCCCTAAATTTCGGAAACAGATTATGATCGGTTTAAAAATGTAGGCAATGGTAGGAATATAATCCAAGAACGTAAATAGAAATTACGAACTTTTAACAATGAAACCAACAACCATTGATGAAAGTAACTAAAACCACTTACTTTCAATTTAAAAATGGTTGAAATCGTTTCTTGATCAAGAACATTCTCCTTTTCCTTACTTCCTCCCAATTTTATTATAATAGCTTATTGTTCAAAAATGCATGAATTCTGAGACTACAGTATATTTTGTAATTTGATAAGAAAACTAGTCATTTTGTGAATATAATTATATGTATGCCAAAAGAAGATGAAAACGATTTGGATACCAGAAGAACTAGGAAGAAATTCGTAAAAGTTTGGGTAGCTTCTGTTTTGATTTGAAAATAAATTTATTGTTACCTTTAATTTGTAAGTTAAATATTGCTATTCAAGCACTGTTGTGTTTAAGTTAAAAATCTTCAACCTAAGAGGACATGAAAGAACAATAACTGTAGAACCCTTTGCTGATATAGGAAGTCCCTTCCCACCTTACCATGTTCAGATTTCAACATCTACTTTGCTCTCAGAATCAATGTTTTTGAATGGAGACTGACGTGTTCCTTCAACCTCGTTTTTATGAAATACGAACACTACCGATATCGTTAGCGACGTATATCGTAAACGAATTACGTCGGTTCAATAAATGCCAAAAAAAATTCTCGTTCTTGCGAGAGAAAGAGGTAAGTTTGGAGTACGGAAAGATCGCTAGCAAAATTCGGCCAAACAATCATTTTAAAGCAATTGTTTATGTTGTAGCGTGAATGTTGAAATGTTGAAGAAGAAGAAGAAGAAGAAGAAGAAGAAGAAGAAGAAATATCATAAGGATTCTCCATTCAGGCAGTTTTCGTACATCCTTTCCGTATCTTTCAATCATCTGATTTTCCTTCACGAGGGTATGACTTCCTGTCACCTAAACCTTGCGTAACATGTTCGCTCTCTTTTTGTATTTATCTTCCTTTCAAGACATCACTCAAAACGCACAGTCCCCTCAATCAAGAAATATATTTAATAAGAACATAGTGGATTCTGGATAAAACAGAATGTGGATACTATTAATGGGTAGCCAAAGAAAATGGAGAGACCCTTCCGTCCAACCTTAGTTATCCAAGGCAACGTAAATACCTTTAGGTATCCAAGGTTACGCCCCATGACCTTTAGCTCACACAGATACGTAATGTGCTTTTTTTTTGAAGTTTCAAGTTAACATATTATGAAATTATTGAACAAGTACATTTTACGTGATATATCTTTTAATAAAGGACAATCCGGATGAAATTGTGGAGAGCAAATGATAACCTAAGTTACTGTAGGATTTTTATTCCTCTGTAGAATTACTACGTTTTGGATGCAGATATACTTTCATACATTCAGAGACATTTCAAACTCAAAATAATAAAAACTAGAATATTCTTTTAAAATAGAGATTAACAAACAAGGAAACACAAAATACAAATACGGAACTAAATATCGTACACGAAGGCTTACCTTTACGTTTTCAGAAGGAACGTTTAATTGAATAAAGTCACGTGCAAACGTGGAAAATCATCGTAATAAGACATCACCTCTGTGAGTTGGTGTGAAGCAACAGCTGGAATAACCGGTGGAGTGGGAGCAGCAGCGAGAAACGTCTGTGCAACTGAACAGATGAAGGCGGAAAAGGGAGAGAGGGGCAGTATGTAAGATTGGGGGGGGGAAGCAATTTTGGGGCCAATAAACACAAGAGAGTTTAAGAATACATCAATTTGTAAATAATATTGTCGTATGGGTTAGTAAAATTATTGTTCACCAAATTGATGTTCATAGAGTTGTCAGTTTTTTCATAACGTCTCGGAAACCAGTCGGGAGAATCATTTGAGGAAAAAAAAGTCGGAAAATCTAAGTTGTGATCAAATTCGAAATGGTGTGAAGTCATGAAATTTCGTTTATGTGTGGGTTCTCTGATATTATTTGAATGTTTTTTCATTATATGTACTAATTAACGCTTTGTGTGCTCAATATAGCTTTCGTGGAGTGTAAAAAAGGCACAATAAAAAAATTCAGATGTTGTAATAAATTAGTTCAATACAAATAATTTTGTATTAAAAAACATCATTCTTGCAATTAGATTTTGGCATTTGCTGGTGGAAAACTGTACTGTAAGATATTCTTCTGATGCTGCTGGAAGGTAAATCAATGTGAAGAGCGTGCATTAATTCAAAATTCGTATTTTTTGAGTTCTGCCTCTATTGCAGGCCACGAGCCATATTTCCACAATCTAAATATGATATTACATAAACTGTATTTTCATTCTCTTTCAGTGGTATCTGATCTTTTATATGTTGTCATTTTTATTGTTTTTTTAGCTTGAAATGTGTCTGAAGATGGAAGCACATCCGCTTCCGAAACGTAGTGACCCTACAAAATAATAAAAATTCTACAAAAACTTAAGTTTCATTAACTATCCATAATTCCATCCTGATTTCCTTAATTAAAATGAAACTTCTCATAAAATAAAATTACTTGGTCAATCATTTTATAAGATATAGTCTTGAAACTTCCAAAAGAAGCACATTTATAGACCTCTATGAAGTAAAGCTTATGTAAATGTAAGCTAAAGTAAATGCTTAACCTCGGATACTTACAAGGTATCTACATAACCTTGGATAACTAAAAGTTAGTCGGTTGTGCCCGATGTCCCCTGGATTTACTATTGTGGGCATTGGCATTTTTTTCGCACATACCGTTTCTTGGGGTGCAAGGAGATCAACCCATTGTACAAAAAATTGTCTTACACAAATATATTGGTCGCCATGTATTGAAAACAATGTACAACAACGTATATTAAAAAGTATTTGTAATCGTGTTGTCAACATTGGAAATATAAAATCGTATCTTCATACTTCGATCTTTAAACTTGCATACGAGTACTCATTCAATAGTTACGGTTAAGCAGAAAGTCTTACTATTTCCTAATAAATAAATAAGTAAATACATTAAATAATTAAAAGTAATCTCCATAGACGCCGTTCTCTACACATCAAGAAAACAAGGCATATGCAATTTTTAATATGTCGAGGGCATGCGCCCACGGCACGGACCTCCTCCAGCCAAAACGGAACGTTTGACGATTACACACATATATTCGCGTATGACAATTTTGTATGGAATACTTATTTAAAGGCAACTTCTAACGTTTAGCGAAAATGTATTACATGCGAAGTTTGAAATAGTTGCGTAGGCTTCCGCGGCCGGAGTTTATGTTGTCTAGGCTATCCGGGACAGCCGCGTCAATGTCATGGTGGCTAACGTTTGGGCCAGCGTATTGTGGCCTTCTTCTTTATGCTCAGGCCAGCAGTACGCTGTGAAGAAGGCCACAATATGCTGGCCGAAACGTTAGCCACCATGACATTGACGCGGCTCGACCCGGATAGCCTAGACAACGAAGTTTGAAATAGTTTCCCATACGAGTTACCAGCGCTGCAAATCTCATGCCGCAGTGGAGAAGCGCGACCACATGAAGAGTTGAGCGGCCGAAAACCCCACCGGAATCCCCGGGTGACGCACTGCGCTACACCCCCGCTCAGCGGGTGCCTTAAAAACCTCGACAAATAAGCAGGCGGCTGCCGACGAAACACGCGAGAGGGCGAATCGATGCAGCGGCGGGGCGGCGGGATGCAGCGCTCGGGGGCGGGGCGCGCCACGCGGCCGGGGCAGCGGTGGGGGTGCGGACGCCGGAGCGGGGGCGAAGGGAGGGGGAGACCACCCCGACACCTGCCTGCGCGCGCGAGATAAGGGCCCGGGCAAATTGATGCCCTCCCTGCCGCCCTCTGCCCGCCGCCCGGGCGCTCCACTGCCACGAGGCGCCTCGCGGCGACGCTCCCGCAGCCTCCGCTTCCGCCGCCGCCAAATCACCACTGCCACCACTGTCGCAGCTGGGGACGCACACTGGGCCAAAATAGGGCTCATAAAACCCAGAGCAAAAACGAAAAATGGTATGGGTACCTTTGCTAAAACACCAGAGACCTTTATTTTTTATTTATTTAACGTCAATAACAGGTGTGTGACTTACTATGGGGAAAAGAGTATTTCGTGTTCGCTTTCTTAAATTCTAGTGTCTCAATCCTAATCCATAAACAAGTTGAATTATAAATGCTGGTGTAAACGAGCGTTTTTGGCAAAAATTGATACGAGAATATTCACTCCCGCGTAATAAAAACTGTTTGCGGAGGCAAATCAGATACAGATTTTGGCTCATTATTCCATTCGTGAATGAATCGACTTAGGGCCGCAAAAAGATGGAGAACGACAATTTGAATAACTATATTCCCTACTGAACTCTAGAATACGTGCACGGATAGTGAAGTTACATGTCCAGACGAAAAACAAGATGCCATCTCAGTACTCACTCAAAGGATCGGGGAAACTAGGCGAAACCGCTAAACGCGATGAGGTCAATGACCCAGACTGGCTACGCATTGTCACTGTAACCTTTCCTTATTTTTGGGGGACGTTCGGAGCTCTCAAAATTCTGTCAAATGTAGAATCAAATTCAGTAAATACTGCTGTCACTACGAAATGCCACAGTTAAATCCAACAATTTTGGAAACGGTTCCCTTTTCGCAATTTTCAACAATCGTTGCATCCACATTGCTACATGGCATAAAGTAATTGTTCTAAACAATGTTTTGACTGTTCTCGGCCATTGGAAGCCAGTCCCTTGAACAGTCTCTTTATCACCAGTGGCAGATGTATAACATCCTCAAAGTTCCACACACATGCTCCCAGTGGAACAAAAACTCACCGAAACTCGCGTCGCCTGTTGGACTGTGCACAATATTATACGACCAACAAATCCCACCAATCGTTCCACCATAGCAGCACACAATGATGCCTGATATTGTTGCCTGTAATTTGAAAGAAAAATAATGTCTAATTTGTAGACGTTACAGTGCCATGATCTCAGAATGCCGCAATCAAGGAGACAGAGAACATCTTAAATAATAGTTTGGAAATCGGAATGTGGGCAGTAAAACCACAGGTCCTATCGATAGATGACAGAGTTCTGAGATTTCTTCTGCAAAATGTAAGAACTTGTCCATTCTTCCAGGTAATTTAAAATACTGGAAAGAACAAATTATCGTGATTTTGGGAACATCTCATTTTTTGTGCTAAGTATTGTAGCGCCTAAAAATACTAGATCTGTTCCTTAGAAATCTGGTTATAATCTAGAGTAGAATTTGTATTAACTGACACCTAACATCTTATTGTGTATTTAGGTAATAATAATAATAATAATAATAATAATAATAATAATAATAATAATAATAATAATAATAA